>PVLA01012186.1:0-17569 GCA_004027455.1 Hydrochoerus hydrochaeris
GATTGTCACAAGGCGTGGATGGACTAGGACGCGGCATGGACAGAAAAGGGCGCCGCAATGATGCTTCAGAACTGGTCAGAGAGGACCACAGTTTTCAAGACTGGGACACAACCTGAGTATGATGGCACAGGCCTATATCCCAGCTACTGAGGAGGCTGAGGTAGGAATATCACAAGTTCATTCAAAACTTGCCTGGGTGACTCAATGAGACCCTGCCTCAAAATAAAATAAAAAGGAGGTGGATATGTAGCACAGTAGTAGATTACTTTCCTAACACCTGTGAGGTCCTGTGTTCAATCCCTAGCACCACACAATATAAAGAAAAGAAGGACCGAGCTACCATGGGTTTGTGAAAACTGGCCAAGAAGCAGATCCATTAAGAGTTTGACTGTGTTTAATGGCTTATAGCTACACTGCTGCTTATTTTCAAAATAATGTAAATAGGCAAATACAGTAATGTTTCAATGTGGAAAAAATCAATAGAGATTCTGCTATTATTCCTTGAGCTCTCCAAGATTCTTCATGCATTATAATTTTAATGAAGCTATTCATCTGATTTTCCATTTTCTCTCTTACAGTGTGGTAGATTTAGAGTCTTCCCTCAAAGTTCCCTTTGTCATTAACCTGGGCATTTATCCAAGCCCAAAGATAGTAGGGGAAATTATAGGCTCTTCCTACATACTCTTCTTTTTTAAGCAACCAGATCTGGTTTCCATATTAGCAAGTCTCAACCTTTCCTTATTGTATGATGCTCTTGTTTTGTTTTGTTTTTTATTTTTTGCTTTAAAAAAAAGAGAGAAGCAACTCTGTGTCTTGATATAAATCTGCAAGCATCCAGAAAAATGTTAAGTTCATTGGTGTACAAATAAAGGTGTTCTTATAGTTTATAAGTTCTTATTAAATATACTTAGAGCTTCATAAATATCCTTGAGAATTTACTTAATAACATGTAAATAATAATATGTACAAATGGTAAAATAGAAAGCAAATTCAATGATGAAAGTTGAGTCCATGTGTATAACACAAATGTGACTCACAGAATGTTTAACCTTCATATTAAAGTTAAAGCTAAGAAAATTTACTTGAACTCAGTTCTAGCTCACTCTCTATAGCATAACAATTGATCTACAGACATGTTGAATGTTTCAATATCTGATTATTAACGTATAGTAAAAGAAAGATCAGGTTTTAGAAATTTCTAAGAATTTTTTTAAAGTCCCTCCAATGTCAGAAAAAGGTATAATTTAAAATTTTTATAATTTACATTTTGATAAATATTAAAATTTCTCACCTTTCCCTCCAAAGTTGACCTACTGTGTACACAGTCACCTTAAGCCTCCCAGGCATGTTCTACAAAAATACAAATCATATAGCACTTTAACAGCTTAATTACCAATACTTCCAGTCCTAAAATTTCAAATAAAAGGAAATGCATCAAAAAGTACACAGGAAATCTCTGGTATCTGTAATTCTCCTACATAACTAATTTTATTATATAGCTAAATAAGATCAGATACATGATCTGTTCTCCCTAATGAACTGAAATCGGCCAACTCTTCAGCCCTTGATCATAAATTTTTCTTAAAAATGGGTATGTGTGTATTTCTTTAGAATATATTAATGCAGAGAAATTATGAAGACTACATGGAATGCTCCACTTTTGCTTATATTAATTATTCAATTTTAAATTGCTTTTCAGATTATATCAATGTTTTTGCTTCACAGACATCTTGCCAGTACAGAGGGCAGGTCAACTGGAAGAGAGTAAGTCCATGCTCTGTGCCCCTCCATTACATCCTGGAGGGCAGGCTGGCTGGAAGACGGTGAGTTTGTGACCTGGGCCTCCTCTACTGCATCCTAGAGGGTAGACTGGCTACAAGAGTTGTAAGACTGGGAACCCCAAGACCCAGGGCAATAGCTCAATGCAGACACACACACATCTCTCAAATAATCAGTGAGGCCAGTAACTTGTAAGTGTCTAAAGCAGTAATGAGACAACAGTTGGGCTCTGGAGAATTCCACCAACAGAAGACCAGTCTCAGCCCCTATATACAGATGCCAAGATCAGGTTCATATCCAGCACATGTCTAGGATGCAACACAGACATTATCACAGAACTGTAAACACTACAAGAAGAAACTGAACATAGATGCCCCCATGAGCCCGCCAGCTGCCATCAGGGACAAATAGCCAGCACCAATGGGGAGAACCAGCCAGCCAAGTTCCTGCAAACTTGCTGCATCAGGGGAGCTTTGGTGTAGCTGTGAATGTTTAGAGAAGCTAGCCCTAAACCCCACCACCTCGCTGGGAACATAGGTCAGGTGCCTGGCCCATTCCCCTACACTGCAGATGGGCAAGCCAAACTGGGAAGTGCCTTTGACCCCACAACTAACTTGTCTGAAAGAACCCAGAAAAAATGTCAAAATGAAGGAGCAAAAGGCAATCTCAGACCTCCAAGCCACACAGAGAGTCTAGGAGACATAGAAATGGAAGAAATTGCAAGTCACCATGTGAAAGGATAACAATGGAAATAAATAAACAACTTCATGAGATGGTAAAAGTAATCAGATCAGAAATAATATCTCAAGTATAAGAACAAATGACAATCATAATGAAAGAAATGCTGAGAATATCTAAAGCAAACAGAGATAAAAATTAGGAGTATTGAAAAATGAGGGAAACCTTGAACAAACAATATAGGAAAGAACTACAATGCATGAAGCAGGTTCAAAGAGATATCCAGAAATTATATGTCCATTGAAAGCAGGAAAAAATCACTTGAAAGAAACTGAAGATACTTTCATACCCTGAAGACAGGATCACAGCTAGCAATAGTGAAAAGAAAGATCTCTTAAAAACAAGGAAATAACAATTCAACAGCTGCAAGACAATGCAAAGAAAAATAATTAGAGTGATAGATGTCAATTTAAAAAAAGCAGCAATTAACACAAATGACATAATGGCAGGGAACGCTCCAGCCATGGGAAAAGGACCTAACATACAAATAAGTGAGGCACATAGAACTCCAACTAGCCATAACTAAAATAAATCTACACCAAGACATACAATAATCAAGATCCCAGAAATTCAACACAAGAGTAGAATATTAAAAGCTGTTAGAGAAAAGAAACAGATCTCCTATAAAGGAAATCCCATCAGACTCATGGCACACTCCTCAACACAAACCATCAACTTGAGAAGAGCTTGTACTGAAGTATTTCAAGTCCTGAAAGAAAAAATTTCCAACCCATACTGATGTACCCTATAAAATTTCTTTCAAAATTAATGGAGAAATACGATATTTCCATGGCAAAGAACAAATGAAGGACTCATGACCACCAAACCAACCCTACAAAGAGTACTGAAGGATATTCTAGAGAGACATAAAAATGACCACGGTCCCAGGAACAGCAGCAGAGTGGAATTACCAAGCAGGGCATACAACTGATTGGAGGGGGAAAATAAAAAACTGCAAGAAAAAAGCATGTCAGGGATAAATCAGTGCATGTTGGTCATAACCATTAATATAGATGGCCTCAATTTATCAATAAAAAGAAGCACAGGAAGAATGGATCAAGAATCAAAATCTATCAATATGCATTATACAAGAAACACATTAACTTGAAAGGAAATTCATAGATTGAAAGTTAAAGGAGAGAAAAACAATGTCCATGTGACACGGAATCATAAAAAAGCAGAGGTAGCTTGTCTATGCAGAATGGATAAGAAAAATATGGCATTTTTATACAGTGGAAAGCTACTCAGGTATAAAGAAAGATAATCACAAGGCTCTTGTAGGTAAATGGATGCAACTTGAGACCATACTCTTGGATAAAATGGTTTAGACTCACACAGGTGAACGTTATGGTCTCCCTAGTATAACAAACCTAATGAGTTAGTGGGATCCAAAATGTACAATAGATTTTGTGAAGGTGAAAGAGGAAGAAATGTCTAAAAATGTAAGGTGGTAGCCATTGTTAATTTCCTATTACCTTGTTTTGAAGTCTTGTGTCATTTTTATTGTTTTATTTGATTTGGTTTTATTCTATCATTTTAGATTCTATTATGTCTGATGGTACAGGCAGCTGTTTTGAAAATAACAAGATATATTGTGGTGGTCATTGTTGATTTCCTATTATCTTGTTTTGAAGTTCTGTGTCACTTTCATTGTTTTGTTTTGATTGGTTTTATTCTGTTCTGTTTTGTTTAATTTTATTATGTCTTATGATATGGGGAGCTGTTTTGAAAATAACATGAGGCATTTTGGTAGCCAATGTTGATTTCCTATTGTCTTGTTTTGAAGTCCTGTATCACTTTCACTGTTTTGTTTTTATTGGCTTCATTCTGTTTCATTTTGTTTAGTTTTATTCTCTTTAAAATAAAATTTTTAAAAAAGAAACCTTGACAGTATGATATACAAGTGAAAATACAAATTTAAGTGTTTTTCATTAGAACTATAGGTTTCATACAGAATGATAAAGACCATTCAAGAAGTAGTTTTAAAAACCACAGTTAAACATACGTTACTAGAACAGATCTTGTTCCCAGGTTATGCAAAATAATTAACTTCATAATGTAAAACTCTCAGTGGATCTCAGAAGTTGTAATTGGTCAAAGTAAGGGAAAAAATAAATGAGGCACCATTTCCTGAATTGGAGTCCTGGGATTTGCCTATAGGATGATTAATTTTCAATTAAACAGAAGGCAAAGAAATGTTATTGAAATCAAATTAAGTGGATAAGGAAAAGGATACAAAGTATACATTTGTGCTGACCTATATTGTAGGATTAGAGAATTGTCACTCATAGGTCACTTTATATAGCTGAAGTCATAAATAAATAACTTTTTATCAGTCTTAAGACTGGAATAGATCTAAATGGAAGTCATTTTCACTCAATACTTTAATCTCAGATGAAGTATTAATCTCAACTCTGAGCCTATCATGAAATACACATCATTCAACTCCCACACTGGAATGACTTATGATTTCTTCATTTAATTTTCTTGGTTCCCCATTTTGAAGATTTTTGTTTCAACAATGAAAATTTTGATCATATAAATTCTATTATTTGGGTTATTGTCATTCAATTTTCCTGCAAAATTGCCTTGTGGAAATCATCAGATATACAGAGACTTTCAACATGTTTCCTTAATGAAAATAAACATGATCTTTTTCTGTTTTGTCCTAAATGCCTTTGAGGGAAGTAATAAAATTTGTAAAACTTTATTCTACCAAATACAACATATTTCAAATTCTTTGTAGTACTAATGTAATTTTTAAAATTGTATTTAACTTTTAAAATGGCATTTTAAAATTTTTAATGTTCATTAATTCCTATTAAATTTTCTAAACTACCTATTCAACAGAAAAGACAGGAAGTTCCCTTCATTTAAATTTAAAATTAAAAATCCTGATAAAAGCTTTTTAATGTGTAGATGAATTTCTCATATGAATAGTTTATAAAACTATAAATGATGAAACAACACTTCAATCAAAAATATGTTAAAATAATAATATAATAACAAAGTAGAATTCCTATTTGAAAAAAAATTCCTGGAAAAAATATGTATAGTGATATATATACAAACATAAAGAAAAATTCATAGTAAGACATTCAAAAAATTAGCTGGAAAAAATCTTGCAGTTACCTTTATATAATAAAAACTCTAAAATATGGTTAGAAGGAAGTTGTATATGCTAAAGATTATCTAACAAACAGCATAGAGAAAACATAATATTAAACTAGTTTAAAATTAAAAATAAATTGATTTGCATACCTGTTATTGGGAGCCACTGAAGCTGGAGATTGAACACACATGCAGAGCAGCTTCATGGCCAGAGCAAGATAATGGCTGAGGACACCTGGTTCCAACTCCAATTAACTAAATAAAGACTGTAGCTGCAGGCATTTCACCCCTGTAGTGAAACGCAACATGGAGATCTTCTCCTAAGATACTTCTCCTTGTTAACATAATTTGTTATTTGCAAAGTCCTTGAACCACTCCCAAGATGTGTGGAGTTTCCTGCATTTTCCACTCTAACCCCCCTAAATAAATACCGGCTAAGGCATTCCCTGAACTCTGGAGAGGGTTTTGATCCTCCTGGAGCCCTAAAATCATAACATTTATCTCATTTATATAAGCCTTTGCCACACACTTGTTTGGAAGAACAGGAATCTAGGCCAGAACCCTAATCCCAGCACTTGAGAGCCTGAGGCAGGAGAATCTCTAGGAGTTCTAGACCAGCCTCGGGTACACAGTGTGTTCAAGGCCAGCCTGAATTACAAAGCAATACCCTGTCTCAAAAACTATAAGAAAGAAAGAAGGAAAGAAGAAAGAAAGAAAGAAAGAAAGAAAGAAAGAAAGAAAGAAAGAAAGAAAGAAAGAAAGAAAGAAAGAAAGAAAGAAAGAAAAGCCTGGAGAGGTGGGGCAGAACTGTAATCACAGAACTCTGGGAGGCTAAAGTGGGAGGATTGAAATTTCATAGACTAGCTTGATCTCGCCTCAAAATAAAAAGAGCGGAGAATTTAACTCATTGCAAAGGCCTTGGATTCAAGCCCTACTACCATTCAAAAAAGAAACAAAAGAAAAAAATTAATATACAAATTTAATATAATTTTACAGGCATTGAAACTTGCCATAAATTACTATAATAAAAAAATACAGTATTGGCACAAGAAGAAAAAAATAAACAGAACTACATCCTGATGAACATAAGAATGTGACAAAAAGTATTTTTAATCCAGTACTACTTAATTTAAAATCCACATGTGAAAATACAAAGTTAGATTTTAATTTTATATAATATATACCATTATATACAATATGTATATACATACAACTATATACACAACTTGAATATACATATATACATTTTTGCCTTGCTGGAGACTGAACACAGGGCTTCACACATCCTATACATGTGTTCCACTACTAAGCTCCACCCACAGCCCTTTTTAAATCTTTATTTTGAGACAGGGTCTCACTAACTATCCAGGCGACCTCCAAATTTCAGTCCTCTTGCTTCAGCCTCCTTTACAGGTGTGTACCCCTTGCCCAGAAATATAGAATATATTTTTAAAATAAAATTCTGGTATATTAAATACTTTTAACATAAGGCAATAAAAATGCAAAAAGAAAACCCTTGAAGATCTTACAGAAGCAACACAAAAAACAAGCTTCAAAAAAAGAAAACATATATATAAACATATATGATAAATACATATTAAATGCCAGGAAAACTATTTGCTATAAAACAATAGCCAAAAGAATTTAAAAGTTGATAATGATTAAAAATGCAGAAAAAGAAAGGCTATAAATTGCTAATTCATGGTAGAAAATATATAGAAAGATGTCTATACAATACTTTGCTCTTATTTCATGTCAGTATATTAAGGAAAATTCAAATTAAACAAAAATGGCATCAAGTTTCAACCTTTAAGTTAGCAACAAGTAAAATCAAGTAAAGCAATGCTGTAAATTTGCTAGGAAATAAACGTTCTTATATTGATGCTGGGAGTCTAAGTAACCACAAACATTTTACACAGAAATCTTCTATGAAAATGAAAACATCATGTACCTTTGATCCAGAAAACCTATTTTAAAATGTATTGCAAAAAAAAAAAAGCATTAGTATATAGCAATGCTTATACAATGATGTTAAATGAAGTATTATTTATAATGTTAAAAATTAGGACTAAAGACATCTAGATGTATATAAGCAAGAAAGCATATACAAATAATCTGTATTTTGTCCCACTTTTTTAGTCATAAATACACATATATATTTATATGTTTTTGCTGCCTTTCTTTTTAACTGTAAGTATTGGCACATTAAAATTAAACAATAGTCTGGTGTTTCTTTCTGACATTTTCATACATGCAAATAATACATTTGGCCCCAGCCACCCTCCTGATGACCTTCTTACTCCCTTCACCCTCCTCTCGCTTCCTTCCTGAGTTCTAAGTCACCCTTCTACTTCTGGGTTGCCGTTTCCCTCCTAGATTCCACCTAAGAGAGAAAACATATTTCTTGTGAATGAACCTTACCTGACTTATGAGGTAAGTTCAATCTGTTTTCCTGCAAACGATATGATTTTATTTTTTCTTTATAACAGACTCATACTCAGATTCATGTCACATTTTATTTACTCATTCATCTGTTGATGGGCATCTAGTCTGATTCCATCACTTGGCTATTGGGAACAGGGTTACAATAAACCTCGATATGTAACCTATCCCTACACCAACGTTGTTTCCTTCAGGTGCGTACCCCGAAGGGATATAGCTGGATCCTATGGTAGTTATACTCTTAATTTATTGAGGAAACACAGGTTTCCATTGTGGCTGCATTAATTTACATTCCCAGAAACAGTGTATGTGTCCCTTTTCCACCACTTCCTCACCAGCGTTTGTTTTCTTCTTTACAGAATGATAGTAATTCAGGAGTGAGATGAACCCTCAATGTAGTTTGGATTTGCTGTTTCCCTAGTGGTTAAAGATGCTGAACATTCCTCCATATAATTATTGGTCATTTGTACTTTTTCCAAGGATTGTCTGTTCTGTTCGGCTCATTTACCCACTTATGGTTTGGATTGCTTGTTCTTGTAGTGTTAAATTTTTGAGTTTTGGGGTAGTCTGATAATTGACAAAGATTTTCTCCCATAGAGTAGGCTGTCATTTCACTCTATTAATTGTTTTCTTTTGCTGTGCAGAAAATTTTTAATTTCACATAATTCTGTTTGTCAATTATTGATATTATTTCCTAAGCTATTGGAGTCCTGTTCAAGAATTTATTGCCTTTGGCATGAACTTTTTTTTCCTGGCAGTTTCACACTTTCATGTCTCACACTACATTATTTGATTTATTTTCAGGTTTTTATCTGTTGTTTTGTACCAAAGAGAGGTAGGGATCTAGTTATAATCTTCTATAGGTGAATGCCCAGTTTTTCCAGCACTATTCGTTAAACTCAGTCTATTTTTCTTCAGTGGTTTTTTGCTCCTTCATCAAGAATCAGATAGCTAGTAATGCATAGGTTTATTTCTGGGCCTTCTGTTTGATTCTTTTAGTCCATAAGTCTATTTTTATGCCAATACCATGTCATTTTTGCTTATAATGTATCTATAGTATATCTTGAAATAGACTAGAATAGAATATTGTGACATCTTTTTTTTTTCTTAACCATCATTCTTTATGCTCAGTATTGTTTTAGCTCTTGGAGGTATTTTGCGGTTCTATATGAATATTATGGTTTCTTTCTAGTTCTGTGAAGATTATCTGGTATTTTGATAGGGACTGTAAGAATCTATAGATTGTTTTAGTATTATGGCCATTTTAACCATAACAATCATAATTCTCCCAATCCATGAACCTGGAGTGTCTTTTCATCTTCTAGTGTTTTCTTTAATTTTTGCTTCAGTGTCTTATAATTTCATTTATAGAAATCCTTCACCTCTACTGAAATTGAAAAATCACACTTCCTAAAATGCTGATGTATTATATCTTGAAAATTGTTAGCATGTTTTAGCTAAAATTTTATACCAAACTGGACTCAAACTGATGAATTATTTGACACATTTTGTTGTTCATAAGAGGTTCTTTGCTAATGCATGTAACCTCATAGCACTCATTTTGTGTAGTCAGAGTTTAATTTGTTTGCATAATAAGTTGATTTCATATATAGAGCAAGATACTTACTGAATGCCTTCGACTTTTCTTACCAGATATTCTCCTCAGTGCTGGATATGTTATAAAATATACTTGATACTTGATTTCAAGGATTTCATGAACTATGAGTCATAATAGACATTAATCAAGGATAGAAATGAGTATATACTTATAAACTGAGGGCAGGGCACTAAGAAATAAGATAATGGGGTAAGTGGTATTCATTCTACAGATTAGGCAATGAGAAATATCTCTCTGATAAATATCACATTTCATCATGTTCTCATCCAGAGCAAGTACAGTACTTTGTTTTTACTTATGTAACTGAATGTTTTTTACTTTATGTAACTGAATTATTTTTTAAATTTTGTAATGATTATTTAGTTAGTTGCACTTCATTAGTACTCAATATTTATTTATTGAAACCAAAGAATTCTACATTATTCCACCTTTCTTAGCAAGGAATACAAATGTTGGACCATGATAAAATTGGGTACTTTAAAGAAGAAAAAATTATGTTGAAAGTAAGTTTCACTATTATCTGCCACTAGTTCTTTGATTATAAAAGATCTCATACATAGATACAAAAACTAATATAACTAAATGTACACAAAATTAATCATTTCTATCACACAGATTTTGTGGTTCCCATCTTTCTCACTCCATCTTCATGTTTGCAATTCAAACCTGCCCTTCAGTACCATTTGTAATTACACAGAATGATTCCCATCCTGGCGGAGGAATTACAAAGAGTCATTGAAAAATGATCCAAATTAAAATTAGTGAAGATCGAAGATCTTGTACTTGAAACACCATTCCCCAGATACTCTATTATGTTCCTTTCTGGGAAGCATACTCTTCCCTCCCTATTTAAAAATCATCGTGGTGTTTTCTGATCACTGTTACCCAACTCAGACTAACAAGCAGAGCATTTATGGAGTGCCGGCACACCATTCACGTTGTGGGAGGAATCTCCAAGAATGTTTCTCCCTTAGCTCACTGCAAGTTGCGCTCTCTGCCTGTGAGTCTCTTGAACCTAGTCTTCCTTTGTTTAATTCAAGCTTTTCCCTCCTTGTCAGACCTCCTAGTAACTGAGCAGTGTGGACCACATGTTCCTCTTGAATCTTTTTCCTTGGCATCCATGAAAATGCTCATCACCAATTTACTTTCCATTTGTGGGGCCCAACTTCTTATTCATGTCCCACAAATGTTAGTTTTTCCTAAAGTTTCATAACTGGTCACTTAACACTGACAATTTCCAGCCCACTGAGAGTGGTTCAGTCACACCGCTGGTCTAACTCAGGCTTCCTTCCATACTTCTACCTCCCACCAGCTGTGCTTAGATGGCTCATGGACAGCTTGCAAACAGCAGAGATAAACCCTGATTCTCTGCCTCTGGATCTGTTCTTCCTTTCCCATTCCAGTACTCACAAACCTTCCTCTAATTAGATTCAACTATCTAGAAGTAATACTAGTCTTTCCTCTCTTTTTACTTTCCATATTGTTTTTCATTAGGTCCTCAGAGTTTTTCCTTCCTAATATTTCTTCTCTTTCTCTCCTTCATTAGGTTTTCAGAAACTCTGGGGGAAAAAATCAATGAAGTAATAATTTCTTTAACTAGCCCCTTCTTCTCCTTTTGGTCTCTATCTAAACACAAGCTATCCAAATGTATCTTCCATGATGCCTTCAAAGAAACTGTACAGAATACCAAAGTACAGTACCAAATAGTAAGAGATTTTTATATAAAGAAGAATAATGTATCTACTTGCTTTCCATGTACTCTTTCCAAAGGATTAAGTTTCTTAGAAACAATGTGACTTTAATTACCTCTGCTATGAACTCTGCAGGAATTTTAACCAAGAAATTCCATTAAGATTGTAATTTTTAAGGGTAAAGAAAGTGAAACAAGAGAATATTATCTCTAGTATTTTATAAGAAAACATGCAAATATGTTTCAAAACTAGTTTCTATAACTGCCTTAATTTAAACCCAGATGCAATGAGGGGTAAAATTGGAAACTGCAATAATTGATGTACAGGGGTAAGCCTTAGCTGTAGAAATGGAAACAGAATCCATACACAATTACAGGGTTCCAGAGATACCCTTGTGGTAATGCACCACCTAACTTTGAACTTGTCTGGGTGGTATCATGTTCTATTTTACTGGGTTCAGAAGTCTGTTATCCAGCTTTTCTGCACCCTATCTTGAACACCGTAGGGAATGAAAGAGAACTATAAAATATGGTCTCCACCTTCAAAGAGCTTGTGAACTAATTGAGGAAATAAAGGTACAAAGCAAACACACATGAAACTGTACTAAGTGAAGAGCTAAGTAAATAAATGGTAACAGGAAGTAGACAGGTACAATGAAGATAACAGGCTAGAAGAAGCTGGTATAGGTGTGGTTCACAGATAGATCACAGGGAAAGGAGACAGAGCCAGTGCTTTCGTCACCGCTCAAGAGGTTCTGTGATACAAACATGTTTCTGCATTCAGTATCCTTAAGTAATGGCACCCCTTATAAGCGCCCCTACCCTGAGTGCTAAAAATATAGGCCAAAAAGAATTTCACTAAAAATGTACTTCAAAGTCATATGTTCATTAGCAATTCTGTAACTACAAATTTAAATTTTCAGTGTTCTGGTAACTCCTCTACCATGAGTAATAAGAGCTTGGCCAAATTAGTTGGCTCTCTAATCAAAAATTAGTAAGACAATAACAGAGAAAAAATTCTTATCATTTGGAAATCAATCAGTAATGGTCTTGCTGTAGATTTATGAAGATTTTCCATGCCTCAGAGCCCACCAAGCCCAGCGTTTTGCAGGAGCCCTGTGATAAATCTCAAAACAAGTAAAATGCTTCCACCTAGTGGCCTATGTACAAAACTGATGGCGACTTAGCATTGTTCCTTTCCGTTACTGAATAACCTTATCAGAGCTAGGGATATAGCTCAGTGACCCGGTGCCTGCCTGGAAGTACAAGATTGTGAGTTTCCTGGTACAAAAAAAAAAAGCCACTAAGGCCAAGCAAGGCAGATAGCAGTGTTTATATTTTAAGTGGGTTAACAAATTTTGAAAAAAGGCTACTGCACACTGACAGAATACAAGTAAAGCTTTCAAGAAATAAATATTCCAAATCAGAATTCAAGAGCCTAATATTCTAACATTCTAATATTCTAGCCTAATATTCTACTACCACATCTCTGTTTAATAGCAAATTTTTCTTCAAAGGTGTTAAAATTTAATTTAAAATCCAGTCATGTTGCTCTTAGTCCAAACTTTACCTTTTAGAGAAAGTATATTCAGTTAAAGTAATGGTTCAATAAAAATTTTAGCAGGAGTCCTACCCCTTCCTGCCCCAGCCACTTATGTTCTTACCTTGTTCTGAATTTCAGTAAATCTATGTTTGAGTCTATGTCTTTCTGTTAGTAAGCAATATATGTGTGCACTGTAAAATGAGCATGACACTTAGGGAAAGTTTCATAAATTTTTGAAGTAATAAATGCATGGGATTTAAATAATAAATAAATCAATGGGTACATGTAGATAGTCCCTTTCTCCTTCATTTAAGAAAAAAACACTATTCATTATGCACATATAAATTTCTCTAAAATGCATTGTACTGACACTAATGCCATAGATTATATCTTAAAAACAACCAAGGAAGCAAGGATATCAAACCTGGGTACAATACCATATGCAGTTAACATTAGGAATAGATGCACTGGCTGTCTCCTCCTGTATTAGTCCTAAAAAGATGTATGCACAGATAGTGAAACACAAAAACAGGAGAGAAGAAGACGTGAGAAGATTAATCACTTTCTACAATAAACACTCCTCAGTTGTCCACAGAGCTAAAATTTCAAATCAAACATCTCCTGGAGTATCTGTGCAAACGCAGTAAACAATGTGGTATAGACACTACAAAACCAATGCAGTCCTCAAGCTTCTATTTCTAGTTTATGCACTGTTTCTGTGGATGATGGCCAGGAATGGTGGTAATGGTGGTAGGTGAGACATAATAACATGCACAACACTAGATGCTTACAGTGTTTAGATTTCAAATGACTTCTGCTTGGCCTTGAAGGAGCAAGCTAGGAATATCAACTTTAATATCGGGCTTCACATATTTCCAGACTAGTTCCCATTTATTTCCTTCCTCTATTGGTTATTGGCTTTCTATTCTTCAGCTCCTTTCCTTTAAGCTGTATAACAGGACTCCTACTCTCTGGAGAGAACCTTTATGGATAACATGATTTTTTTCATAATAGAGAAGATTCCAGGATCACTTTTTTGTATCTACCTCTGGCTGCTAGAACAACACTATAAATAAGAAGAGATGTCCAGTTCTTCTGCTTGGGCATTGGAGCTAATGGAGAACAGGCTTAGTTTTCAACCAGATTTCAATTCCTGAAGAATACTAGGTTTTGGAAGAAGTAGGACACAGAATTAAAAATCACAATTACACACACGCACACACACTCACACAGTTCTAATCACCAAACTTCTCTAGCAAACATTTGAAACTAATCCTGTTTTCTTTCTATTTACTAATTGCTTGACTTGACCACACAGTCATTGCTGTGTCTTACACAGAGCTCTAGTGGTCTCCTTGTTGAATACCATGGTCTTTTCTCAGGCTTTATACTCTTTGTCTTCTCTTAACATCTGACATTTCTGACATCTTGGTTACCTACTCATAGAAAAGCCTGTTCTAACATACTCCTATGACTAACCATTGGTTAGTAAAAAGCAAATTTTCCTTTTAAAAAAAGAGTATAAACATTTAAATTTATTTTAAGTACTTATTGCTGCTAATTAAAAGTTTAAAACAGTCACAAAAAATCCAAACTTGAAGTCATGCATGACTAAGGAGACACCATATGGTAGGATCGTTGTGACAGATTTCTCTTACCTTGCTAGTCAGTACCTATATCTCCTTCAACATCTCCTTCCTGCTGAAAGGCTCAATCCCAGTGTTTCTCTATTTATTTTCTTTTGATTTCCATGCCTTTTAGTGCCAATTATCAATTTTATACCAGTGTCATGGTTAATCTTGTCAATTGGACTGACTTGAGAGAGGCTGAGAAGATTAGTAAAGTACATTTTGGGGTGTGTCTGAGTAGGTGGTAGGGATGTGATGCATCTAGTCCCTGGCCCAGTCTCTGGAACTCTTTTACTGTTCTGCAATTCCTAGATACCATGAGCAGAGCAACTTTCCCCTGCCATGAACATTTGTCGTGAAGTTTCTGTCTTGAAGTCAGAAGACCATGGACAGAAGCCTCTGAAACCATGAATCAAAAAAAAAAAAAAAAATCACCTCCTTAAATTTGCAGGTATTTCAGGTATTTTGTTTCATCAGTGATAGGATGACCAATATAGGAAATTGGTACCATAAAAGTGGCATAATAGCCATTATATTTGACCATATTATTCAGAATCTTTTACAACTGCTTTTCAGGATAAATTTGGAAATGTTTAGAGATGCAGGCTAGAAAGCCCTAGAAGACCATAAGTGGAAGTTAATGAATGATTCTGGCAACAGCTCAGAAGACTAGAATGCAAGTAGGAATACAAACAATAAAGATTTTGCTTATTTGGTTTCATATGAAAAAGAAACTTTATTGAGAATTAGGCTACAGGCTATGCATGTTACATTCTGTCAAATAATCTGTCAACATTTTACCTTGCCCACAAATTTGGATGAAGCTGAGATTAAAGGTGATGGACTAAATTATCTTGTAGGGGAAATCTTAAGGCAACCCAACATTCAGATGGTAATAACTACTGTTGAATACTTTTAGCTATATTTACAATGAGAATCAAATGAAAAAGAAAAGTAAAAGGATTTCGGAAACTCAAATTTTCACCAGGGTAGAAGTGTGTGCCAGGTTGAGGTAAAAAAGGGCCAGGTGTTAAACATTACTATCAATAAAAAGAAGCCAAGTATTTTGTACTGAGACAATATGAAAAAGTACCCAATCCACACTCTATATGTAAAGGTGTAAACTATTTTGAAAGACTGCTTTGAGCAAAGAGCACAGTGTACAATGCCCATTCAGGGGATCTAGGAAATTGTTTCCCCACATTCAGCCCTCCAGACAATGAGAGGCTGCTATAGCTGTGGTCCAAGCAGAGCAGGCAGGCTGCCGCTCATTCTGGCAACAGGCTGGCATTGTCCATGTGATACTGGTTTTGCAGAGAGCAGGATGCAAGAGTTATGAGGTCATGGAGCATCTACCCAGATTTCAAGGGAAGACCTGGGAGGTCAGATTATGTGACACATGGAGAAAGTCCCTACCAGAACCCACTGAAAGGATGATGTATTAACCAAAATTGCCATGGAGACACCAGGATACTGGAGACACCAGAAACATGGAATGTCACCCAAGAATAGTTTCGGGCACTGAGCAAAGCCATCTCAAGAGTGATAATGTGGGCTGTAACCAGCAAGACTCTGGGGTGGGGCTGACCAAGCCTCTTGGAACTCATATCTCACCATCATGTGCCCCAGGTGCTAGACACTTAAGCTATAGAATTTCATGAGAAATGGTTGAGAAACTGTTGAGACTTTGGGGAAGGAATTAATGTGTTTTCAGTTAAACACAGGATGATTTTATAATGTTAGGCAAAATTATAACTTTGTCTCTTTTTGGAGATTAAGTATGGTTTATGAAGACGTGTCAAGTTACAAGGGGTGGGCTTGTCATAGTCAATCTTGATTCTCAGCTTGATTTGTTTAAGAGACACCAGTGTGGGTATGTCATGGTGGTATGACTCTGGGATTATACCTGGTCTCTGGCCTCTTTCCTTGGTACTCTTCCATTACTCTCTGCTTCAAAGGATTACTCCATTACTCTCTGCTTCAAAGGATTACTTCCATTACTCTCTGCTTCACCAGGCCCTTCTGCCATGAAGTTTCTGCTTTGAAGTCAGCATACCAGGGACTGAAGTCTCTGAAACCATGAGCCAAAATAGGCCACTCTTCACTTCAGTTGTAGGTGTCAAGAATTTTTATCCCAGCAATGGAAAACTGAACAGTACAACTAGTGCCTTACCCAGCTAATTTCTCAAACTTTAGCTCTCACCCAATCCTGGACTTTACTATTGCCAGTTGCCTGCATAACAAATAGAGCTTAGCATTTGCAAACAGAACACCTCACCTTCACACTGGATAGTAAACTAACTTTCCTATGTCTCTTGACTAAAATATTATTTTGGCAGAAGTTATGAGTTACCTTATATTGATTTTTACCTTATTTATTCTTTTGAGCTAGAAATTTAAGTATTTATTTAGATCAGCATAATTTTCTTGTATGCTTTCGTGATTATTATTTTGTTCCACAGTTCCTTCTTTATATGCATAATGAATTTTTTTGCATTAGTAAATATATACATCTACTACTTCATTTATCTTTTCTTCTGTCAGTGGACATTTGGACTACTTCCATGTTTTAGCTCTTGTGAATAATGCTGCTATAAAAGTCATTTTAAAATATGGATTCTAATGTCTTTTAAAAATCGGAGCTGCTAAAAATAGCATAGCAGAAATGAGGCAGAGAAGGATAACTAGAAACTCTAACATAGATGGCCTTGATACAATATTGTAAATAGTGCACCAGGATTTAAAACCCACATTACTCACACTACTCTGCTTAGATGTATTGTATTCTGTTCCAGTCATTCTACCGGTACTAGATTTGAGGGCACAGACAGTAATCCGGAAAATAACAGGATATAGTATGGTAATCATCCTTAATTTACTATTAACTTAATCTAAAGCTCTGTAAAACTTACACTGTTTTACCATGACTGATCGTAATCGAATCTGGTTTGTTGGATCACTGTTTTGTATTGATAGATTTTATTCAAAGCTGTTATGATTGATAGTATCAAGTCTGAGAG
>PVLA01012186.1:17669-46814 GCA_004027455.1 Hydrochoerus hydrochaeris
GAATTTGTTTTGTTTTGTCTTGCTAAATTTTGTTTTTCCCTCTAATGCAGAAAGGATAGAAATACATGCAGAGTTCATGCATGCGTAGCTGTCTACACTCTCACTGTTTGACTATCTACTTTGTATGCTTTAATTTTGTAACTTGAGCAACTATTTCTAAGAGGACAATATGTAATTTATTAACTAGTGATTTCTTATTGTTTATCTTTTTTTGTTGGAATTCTGTATTACCTCTACCTTTTACATGCTTTTGTTTCTCTTTAAATAAAAAAAAAAAAAACTCAGAGCTGCTAAGATAAACTGTCACTGTCACCATATATACATATATAAAAGTAAGCCAGAACCAGAAAGCCTAGTCTAAAATCATGACTGATGGGACATCATGGGATTAAGCAACAATGCAAACTGATAAAATTGTCATTTACCAAGAAAAGGTTCTTATAATGTAGAGATACTAACTTTTACTTATGAAATGCATGGTAATCATGACTTGCAAGATTAAGACTGCTAACATGTACTGTCAAAATTAGCATTAATAAGTAATTAGTAATTTTGAACATAGATTGTATAATTCCACCACATGTTTTTCTTGAAAAGAAAACATACAATATCATAAAGACTTTGTTAATATCAAAAATGTAATTTAAAAGACTAATTGATACACTTTTAGTTGGAGGAAATATGGGAAAAGTAAGAGTGTGATAAATCTCTTACATTAGGTAAATCAGTAGTATCTTGTATTCTTATTATTAGTTCAAATTTCATAATATGTATATATATTACTCTCTATATGTCTGTAATATACAAGTATACAATTTGCATGAAATATGTGTATATCAAGTTATATGTAGATGTTATACCTGAACATTATAGAAAAAAACCTAACACATGCATACTCTAGATATTAATAGGACAAAAATTAGTAGGAAAAAAGAAAACTTCAGAGATATGAGATGCATAGTAGAGAATAAATCAGTGAGTATAGACCATAAAGTATACATTAAAATGATAAAACAAGACCATAGGTCATTTCGTGTATAACTATAAATGGCATATATCATAACAAAAAAGCAACTACAATCACATTAGATCAAAAGGTAAATTCAAGTTATTGTTGGTTACAAGAAGTATACCTATAAGCAAATGAAAAAAAATTGGGCAAATAAAGAAGGTTCATAAAGTTTTTCTATCCAAAGAGAATTACAAAAAGAGTAGGTAAGTAGAAATATCAAATTAGAAAAAAACAAAATCAGTATTAGATAAGGAATTACATATTAATGCAAAAATATGAAGTGCAAAAATGTGGTTATTATGTACCTAGAAAAGTTGTAGTGTACAATGAAAGTGCAAAAGTCATAAATAGTCTATGTAACACAGAATTATATAAAATAAAAACTACCTGGAAAAATGCAAACATTTATTTAAAACTTTAATATATCACTGACAGGTCAAAGAGACACAATTTCAAGAAGAATCATAAAATATATTTTAATATGCATGATTAAACATCTTCATACTATTCAGTGAATACATTAGTTTCCATAACATATATGTAACAAATATTAACATTGATTATAGAAGTTTCTATAGTCAATGTTTGAGCATTGTGACTCATCCACTCCAAAGGGCTTACTTATTCTTTCCACATCCAATGTACAGTCCAAGCTATTAAGTCATCAATATTTTCCAATCCTTGAAAATTTTAACCATTAAAAGTTAAAACTAATTTGGTCATAGTTTTATCAGACTCTTATAGATCACATGCAAATGAGGCTTACATAGACCTCTCCATAAACTTTACCTGGCGATAGTAAGCTCAGTAATGACCTCAAAATATGCCTGCACACTAATTACTGGAACATGTGACTATTACATTACATAATAGAATGGACTACACAGATGTGATTAAGTATGTTGAAATATGGAGATTCCTAGGGCTTCTCTAGGTACGACTTCCTTGCAATCTCAAGTACTATATGTTTATAAGAGAATCAGAGGGGAAAGAAGTCAAAATGGCTAATCAATGAGCAACAAAATACAAAGCCTCCTGGGAGAAACAACTCATATGCCAGAATAAAACACCCTGGAAAGACCCAGACAGAGGGGATGGATCCTCTTGAAACAGGAAGATATTAAAAAGGAAAAAGCTCATCAAACATGTCAGGACTACAACTGAAACAGGTAAAAATTACGGGACACAGTGTTTTCATGGTGACCTACCAAGTTTGCACCGCCCTGAATTTGTGCCAGGTTGAATCCGTGCCAGCTGGCAGAGCTGCCCAAACTCGTTCCCACTGCCACTCACAGGAATCACAGCAGGGCTGAAGTCAGGGGTTGGTGAGCCCAACAGAGAGTGGAGCCAAGGAAGGGACCTTCATTAATCCATGGTCAGTGCTGGGAATGAGACCACCCCCGTGGGAAGGGCGCAACTAAATGGGCGACATGTTGGAATCAGGCAGGAAGAACCTTGACTGGGAGCTAAAGTGACTTCAGTTGGTTACTCCCTCCCCAGAGCAGATTTGTGGGATTTGCTTGGACTGGGCCATGCCCCTACCCAAGACCCAATGAACCATCCCAAATTGATTCCCTGCACCTAGCATGCACTAAGCGGGTGAAGGCACCTGAAGTTTGGCTGGCCCAGTGGGGAGGGGCAGGTATACCCAGCCGCTGCTTACACCTCAGTGACAAGAGCAGTCAGGAGAGGGCAGAGGTCCCTCGCCAGTGTGCTTCGATGGAAACGTGGCCAACAGGGAAGGGAGCTGGGACCTGCACTGTAACCCATGTGGAGGAAGCCAGGACCATGATAGGAGAGAGAGGAAGGAGGAGGCCCCCAGCCAAGAACCCTGAGAGCACTGATCCAGGAGAGGGAAAAACAAGGGAGACTGAGGGCAGCAAACACACAACATCAGACATGGCTTCAACGGACATTAAGAGATATCTTGGGGACCTTGTAGATGAGTTCAAAATTGAAATATTAAATCAGGTAAAGCAAGATATGAGTAGAGTAATAAAAGAAATGCTCTCAGGAAGCATTTTTCAGGAAGATACAGACAGAAGAAGGGAGGAACACACAAAAAAAGAGAGAAACATTCAATAGAGAATATAAAGAAAATATAGAACACATGAAGCAGATTCAAAGAGACTACCAGGAAATTAAAAACTCCATTGAAAGCTGGCAAAATGCCCTAAAAGAAACTAAGGATAGACTATCAAAATTTGAAGACAAGTTTGCAATGTGTGACCATGAAAGGAAAGATCTCTTAAAAATAACAAGGAAACAGACAGTAACAATACAAAGGCTAGAAGATGACAAGATAATCTACAATTTAAGAATAAGAAATGTGAATGAAGAAGCAATAATACATACGGGTGAATTACAAAGGCTATTCACGGAAATAATTAAGGAAAACTTCCCAAGCATGGGAAAAGAAAATGACATTCAGTTATGTGAGGCATACAGAACTCCAGCCACCTACAACCAAAACAGATCTACACCCAGACATGTAATAATCAAGATACCAGAAATTCAATATAAAAACAGAATATTAAAAGCCATCAGAGAAAAGAAATAGATTACCTATAAAGGTAAGCCCATCAAAATCACGGCTGACTTCTCAACACAAACCGTCAGATCAAGAAGAGCTTGGAGAGAAGTATTCCAATCCCTAAAAGAAAATAACCTCCAGCCCAGATTGATGTACCCTGCAAAACTGTCACTAGAAATTAATGGAGAAACAAGATGCTCCCATGACAAAAAGGAACTGGGGGAGTTTGTGACTACCAATCCAACCCTACTGAGAATACTGAAGGACATTCTAGAGAGAGAAAAAAAAATACCAGGATTTTAGGAACAGTGGCAGAAAGGCCTCAATGAGTGGGGCAGGCAGTAGAATGAAGGAGAAAACTAGACAAACAAAGGCAGAAAAATAGCATAGCAGAAAATGAGGCAGAGAAGGATAACTAGAAACTCTAACATAGATGGCCTTGATACGCTATACTGTTAATAGTGCACCAGGATTTAAAACTCACATACTACTCTACTCAGATGTACTATACTCTGCTTAGATGTATTATATTCTGTTCCAGTCATTCTACCCGTACTAGATTTGAGGGCACAGACAGTAATCCGGAAAATAACAGGATATACTACAGTAATCATCCTTAATTTCCTATTAACTTAATTTAAAGCTCTGTAAAACTTACACTGTTTTACCATGACTGATCGTAATTGAATCTGGTTTGTTGGATCGCTGTTTTGTATTGATAGATTTTATTCAAAACTGTTATGATTGATAATATCAAGTCTGAGAGTATAGGCAACTGCACTTAAGATGACAAGATCCACTAGCATATCCACTCTGGTTTGATTATTACCTGCCTTTGAAGTTTTATACTGTCTACAATGTTTTATTTTTACTAATATTGTTATTTACTGCTTTACTCAATTATACTGCTATATTCAGTTATGCCTGATGATATAGAGATTCTATTGAAGATAATAAGAAACAACACAGTAATCATTGTAGATCACCTGGTACTGTGGTTTTATATGACTTTTTGGTTTCATGTTTTTATAGGAATTTGTTTTGTTTTGTCTTGCTAAGTTTTGTTTTTCCCTCTAATACAGAAAGGATAGAAATACATGTAGAGACTCATGCATGCATAGCTGTTTACACTCTGACTGTTAGAATATCTACTTTGTATGCTTTAATTTTGTAACTTGAACTACTATTTCTAAGAGGACAATATGCAATTTATCAACTAGTGATTTCTTATTGTTTATCTTTTTTTGGAAATTCTGTATGATCTGTACCCTTTACATGCTTTTGTTTCTCTTTAAATTAAAAAAAAAAGATAAAAAAAAAAGAATCAGAGGGTCTGCCTCCAGAAGAGAAGAAAGTAATGTGACCATGGAAGCAGAGAATACAGTGATGTGGCTGCAAGCCAAGGATTGCTGGCAGCCACCAGGAGCTAGGACAAAGAAAGATTTACTCCTAGATCCTCCATAGAAAAGATGGACCTGGTGACGTCTTTATTTCAGTCCAGTGATAATGTTTTCAGTGATGGAAGAATGATAGTACAGATTTTCGCCATTTTTTGTTTTTTAACAACTAAATTAAATAAAATAAAATAATATTCCCACAAGAAGTCAACAACCCCACAGAAATTGGAAGTGTACTGGAGCTGGATTCTGTGGGGGTTGACATTCCAGAAGAGATAGTAAAGCCACTGGAGCAGTTGCTTGTAGGCTAAAAGGAAGTAGAGAGATGTCTTTATTCCTCAGTTCCCCAAACGCACTCCTCTGTTGTCTAATATCTTTCCCTGTCCTTCTTCACATATAAACAGCCTAACTTCATCCAAGGAGACTACAAATCTTTCCAAGGCTCATCTTCTGCTCTAGTATAAGACATTACTTTACACAAATAAATACTATACTGTGCTGAACCTCACCAAGAAGTACTTGAAACTGTCAAAAATTAATAACATGAGCCACGATGTAGTTCATCAGTTTTGTGACATCTTTGAGGATACTGTCTAATTTTTTGCTGCTTTCCCTGGTGCAAAGATATATAATTTTATAATATATAAAATAGTATGACTGGAGTCTTTGCTTATTTAACAAAGAACTGTATAAAACCAGATGTTGATGTCACCATACAAAGTGTCCTATTGATTATAATTAAAGCCACTTTTTCTGGTCTTGTGTCTCCACAAGCCTCCATCACAGCTTTGTAAATATCTATCCCTTGTGTTCTTCCAGCAAAGTTTGGCCAGTTCGCTCTTGATGTCAACAACAGCACAATACAAAATGACTGCTAACCTTGCCTGATTATTTATACCTTTGCTTCCATCCAAGCACATAGAGTAACATGCTGCATTTTTTAAGTCAGTGGTGAGCTTCTGACTAGCAGAATGTTCAGGACTCCATCTTTAACACTATTTCTGCTAAGCAGTTAGCATAAATGCATTACATAATTTTATCATTGTTTGGAAAATTATGAAACAGGGAATTGCTCCCAGACAACAGGGCTTTTTGGATTTCTTTTTTTTTTTTTTTTTTGAGACAGGGTCTCACTATGCAGTTCAGGCTGAACTTGGGCTCACTTTATAGCCCAGGCTGGTCTCAAGCTTGCAATGATCCTCTTGCCTCAGCCTCCCAAGTGCTGGGATTATAGGAGTGCACCACCAAATCCTACTAACAGGGCCACTTTGATAAAATGCACCTAAGAGACGCTTATCATGTTTTGCTATGCACTATGAAATTGAAAGCTGGACTCTGTGAAAGATTTCAGAAAGATAGCTGTAAAAACTAAGACACTGGCAATAATATGTCCTCAGTTTATTTTCAAGAAATTCTTTCCTTTCAGTTTCACCAAATTTGGCAACATTTTTGTGGTTGGCATCAAAGTGTGGTCTGACACTTGATGTGCAACACACAACATTTTCATTATACAGAATATGTAACACTTTCCCATTACATTCAGTTGTTCCAAATGACTCAGTTCAGGCCTTTTTTAATGATCTACTATTTGTTTTCAGTTTTTCTTTTCTTGCTGCAGTCATTTTATTACTTAGATTCCACAAATACGTGAAATTTTAAAAATGAAGCACTCTATACCAAAAATAGCTTGCACTATTAGTTAACACCAAATAATTGAATATTCTCTAAATCAACAATCTATAGCAGTGATCCTCAACTGGGTTTCCTCTTGAATTTGATGAATACCAGCCCAAGGGGAAAATGTTCCACTCACCACCAGCTTTTGGCCTGCTCAGAAAAAAGCATCTGAGTGAATTTCCTGCCTTGTGGGGGATTCTGCTAAAATCATAGCTAGTTCAAGCACATACATGTATCTTTGTTATTGTTTTCATAAACTCTTCACAAACAACAAAATATGATGTTGCAGATTTAAAGATGCCAGGAAGACAACACAATATTAAAAGAATCTCATTCTCTTTATTAGAACATCTCTTTGCTAAATTGCTAAATCTTAGATGTTAATTTTCAATTTTGCATGAGAAAGCACAAAGTTAAAACCTCGTGTTAATAAAAATGAATGTATTAAAATTCACAACTGGTCCAAGCATATATATATATATATATATATATACACCAATATATGTTTTTGGTAGCGCGCTGACTGGTCATGCACAACCTTGAACAAGTCATGGCTAATGAGTCACAGTACATGACCTCATTGCCTGGCACTGCTACCCCTTTCCAAGCATATGCATGGCTCCTCTGTGTGCTATTGTTTGATACTCAGCTGGCAGGGCAGTGCTGGAGTGATACAGTTTATACACCAAAAGGGAGGCTCTGCATACCTGCTGCATGTAGTGTGTGTGCCATAGGTTTATTACTGGACTACAATGTTTATCTGTATCCACACAGAAAGCTTTTTGACCTCAACATGCATCTTACTTTTATGAGAATCTACTCATTTTTTTAGAATACTTTTTGTTTAATTTAAATCCCACCGTGAAGCAATTGAGAGCTGGGCTAATTTCACAATCATTCCTGTACCTAATACCATACTTGGTACATAGAAAACACTTCACATTATTCACTGAACTAATGCTAATTGAAAGAGAAAACACAGTTTATTGATTGATCTAAATGATCAATTGACTGATCTAAATATGAGTTATTCCGAAAGTAAACAAAGGAGGCTGCCAAAACTATGACTCTCAAAATGTTTTGGAAAAAATACACACACATTCTCCTTGGCATGAGATGGTTCAAGTTTTCTACGTTTCAAAACATGGATGAAGATATGACCTTTTAAACCACAATACCGAACTTTCATTTGAAATAATAAACAAGAATGTTAGCAATGAAAACTGTGCAGGTTGCACAGAACAGATTGATACAAATTTTAAAAAGTAATAAATATTTATGTGATTATGTGTGGGAAGGTTGCCTACAATGTTTGCCCCATAGTCATGACTGTGGAGTGAAAAAGGAAACATAGGAAAAAATATCTCCAAAGAAGGATGCATAAATAGCATGATGGGCAGCTGGGGGAGAGATGACTAACACTGCTGTTAGTAGTGGCTTAGAAACAAGAAAGACAAGTCTCTGAAACTCTTCTATTTTCCTCTGCTAAGACTTTTCTTTGCAGCTAATGCTGGAAAAAAGGAAGGGAAGAAAAAAGGAAGAAATGAAAGGAGAAAGAGAAAAGGTGGAAAAGAAGGCAGAACCTAGAAAGGGTACAAGTTAATTCCCTACTTTTGTCCAAATAGTAATGTACGTGCATAAGAACTGATTTTGGTGGGAACCCAGATTAAGTAGAATTAATGATACTTATATCACCTAAAATTTAAATATGTCTTCCTGTATCCATTAAAAGTGTATCATGCATTGAGTTAACACAGTAGCACAGGACAGAAGTTAAAGAAACTGCAGTTCAATAGAAAAAATAAATCACTTAAAGTGAAGAGAACCTAAAATATAGAGATAATGTCTAAATAAAAAGTTTCCTTGAAACCTACAATGATTGGAGAGCATTTTTTAGGAAGCTTCCTAGAGACCAGGAAAGAAGCTCTCATCTTCAGATTAGTCATGAGTCCTCTAAATCTTGATTGCTAAATTGTGGGGCCACAGAAAAGTGAGCAAATATGTAAAAGTGAAGAAAGAGAAGGACAAAGAGGAAGAGGAGAAGAAATGTTGGAGAAGGATGAAGGAAAGTAACAGTTGCTAGACTTCTGTTTTAACAAATCTGCACAAGGAAAAATCCCAGATATGGCTTCAACAGAAGTCATACCTGGAACACTTGTGATTTGAAATTTCTAAAGAGTCTAAGAAAAAAATAATATATTTTAGCATTTAGAATATTTTCTAGGTGGTTAAAATAAACTGAAATTTTAAGTAGTTGAAATGTTAAATAAGTTTTCAACAATTTATATTCATGGATTTATGTCAGAAGAACATATTCAATGACATTAAGCCAAAAGATACTAATTAAACCTCAAAATGAAGGTAGTATAAGAGAAAAAATTTAATTTCCATTTCTTTTCTAATGAATAAAAATATAATTTTATTACCCTAGAGACAGGTAAGTAAACCACAAGAAATTGAAAAGGGAAAATTCAAAACTTGTATAAAATTGGACAAAAAAACTTTAAAAGATGCTTCTGTTCCATTTGCATGCTGGTCAGTAGATAATGGTAATGGCATTTCTCAGAAAAAAGGCAATACTAGAATTTAAAATTTCAAAAACTTGTATTAGAAAGCTATGTCATCACTTATGTAGTTTTCTTGCCAAAATTCTTCTGTGTAATTCACTCAAGGAGAAATAATCAGACAAGTCCAACTTGAGAACACCTGCATACATTTGACCAGATGGCCTAGACTTGTGTTCCCCCAAGCAGATACTGAGACAAAGACCTCCCTGAGCCGCATCTTGTGAGTGTTCCCAGGAAAAACAGATTAGGAGATGAAGAGCACAGGGCAAGCCACACTGTCTATCATGCAACCCCACATACAGCTGTCTCAACCCCGCAGGGACAATTATGTTACCTCAGAGATGCCCCATCAGTTATTGATTGTGTGGGAGTCACACTTCCGGCCCATCCATGTACATCCTGCAGTTTGTGAGCCCAGCCAGCACAGCACGATCTGGCAGCCTGAGATAATTTCCGGATGGAGAGGAACAGCTCTATCCCCTAGAGCAATGACAGCCTCCACTATTAACTAAATACAGGGTTGTGTTCTTGATTGGATTAATGCAGGCACAGGTAGCTATGAAGGGAATTACTAGGACAATAAGAATCATTTTTATATAATTCATACATTACATTATTTGATGGTTAGTTTTCTTGTAGTTAAATTTTGATTGTGAGAAGTATAACATGCTTATGTAGAAGAATATCAATGTACTTGCAAGATACATACTGAAATATTTAGGTCAAGAGACCTATGATATTTAAATTTCCTCACAAATAATTATCTGAAAAAGATGGTATTGGTGTATATTTGTCAATATGAGGACATATACATGCATACAAGCATATAAACATGGAATCATATATATGCTTATGCATTCAAGTATATATATATGTGTATATATAAAGAGAAAATTTAAATAAAAATACAGAGAAATGTAAACAAACATTAACTCTAAGTAAAAAGATGAATGGATATGGCTCATACTATTATTTCTACCTTTCAGTAGTTTTAACTTTTTTCAGAATAAAAGGATATATAAAAAAGAAATTAACATTTGTCAAGGCAACCTTTTTTCTAGAAAAAGTTTTACCTAATGTCATTACTTTGTTGAATTATATTGTGAGAAAATCTAGTTAAACACTGAGAGTGATGATTCTGTATAATCCTATCCAGCATGGCTGATAAGTATCCAAAGCTACAGTTAGTTCCTTGTAATCAACTGCATGAGCAGACATGTTCTTCCTTCTGCCCTCATTCCTCTATAAACAAAAAGACAAAATTCTCGTTAAGATAAATATACAGTCTTTCTTTAGCACCATGCACCACATCTCTTGTACTGAGTTGTACCCAATCTGCACAATGTGTATGACCTACTCCTCAATCTGGTAATGCTTTCTCATCAAAATTTCTGCAAAATTATATATACTTGCCAAACAGAAATAGTTCACAAACATCTTCAGTTAGCCCTCTTTGCTACCATATGACAAGCTTGAACTTCCTTTGTTGTGGGTGAGGTTAAATAAGTAATCCTAGCCAAGGAATGATAGTAGTATAGTGTGACGCATTACTGCTGGGCCAGAGTGTTTTATTTTTGACAACAAACCCACCCAGTTCTCACTTTTGGCTGCAACCCAGTAACTGGCAATGTGCTTGGTGGCAGCTTCTGTGCAGTGGATTCCTGAATAACCACAATAGGCTGAGATCTCCTGGTTACCCATTGGTTATGTGAGCAAGTTCAAGCCATCTAGTGAGAGCAAGAAATAGAGCACCAAGATTTTGGGATAGTTTGTTGTCAGATATTTATCTAGTTTATCCTAATTTATAATCAGATATAAGAATATAACAGTAAGAGGCATGTGTCTAACCCTTCAAACACCAGGGGAGTAGCTGATGTGTAGCACTTGCATTGCTTAAATGTATAACAAAAAATTCCCACTTTATATGAACTTGACTGCATTATTTATTTAAAAAAATCATAAGATACAGATGTGTAGAATTTGTTCTTTATACAAGGCATTCCCATAGTTCTTAATATAGATACACTAACATTTGATTGACTGTTCTTCCCTTATCAGTTCTAAGCAACTAAAAGAGGAAAGATTTACTATGAAAACACATAATATAGTTTCAAAAGAGGAAAAGGAAAAATGTGTCATAGAAGGCATTAGTCTTCTTTGTCAATCAAATGAAAATGAACTACTCAATAGGTCTTAGTCTTAATAAAGCCAAGGACACTAAGCTAATGGATAACATGTGACTGATGAGTGAATTAGCAAGTTGTAGTACGATAGTTACCACCATGAACTAAGTAACTATAGTTAGAACTTTTAAATGCTTTGAATTTTTTTCATGTGGATAAGATTACTTCAGGCTCACAGGTCTAAAAAAAAAGTGTCATGTCTTTGTCAGTCCTTTTCCTTAAAGTTCAAAATATCTTATACTTAGATGCACTTACATTATTTATGCCCCAACTCACCCTGTTTTAAAAGGATTTGAAGCAGATTAATTTTTATTATTTTATTAACATATTAAAAACCCTGTAATAAGCCCATAAGAGGATTGCACATTTTTCCTACCCAACTTTTCAGAGTATTTTTAAGCATATTGTAGAATTCATTCGCTGACTTTTATATAAGCTAAAATGAATATCTCCTTCTAGAATCTTGTAATACTTAAAAAACAGAGCAACACTTTTAAGGAAATAGGAAGATGATGTTCAGAGGAAGTCAACTTTAAGTCTAATTTTAACTGTTCAAAGAGATAAATATTTGGAAATTATTCTTTTGAATGACACATAGGCTAACTAAAAATCTACTATACTTAAGATTTTTTTGAATGTTTTTCTTTTTTTGCAGGGGGGGATACCAGGGCTCAAACTCACGACTTTGTGCTTACCGGGCAAACACTTAAACCACTGAGCTAAATCCCTAGAAGATTTTTAAAGTAAACATGAAGCCATAAATTCTTTTGAATTTTCCAAATGTTAAATGTCTGCTTTCATGAGAAAGTAGCACATTTGTGCAACAATATTGGAGATAACAGACTTCAGAATGGCCCAGATGTGGGTTCACCAGCTTAACTAAGCACATACTATATAACTCTGATCAGTTTATCTTAAAGTGATTAACTTAAAGTAAAGAGTTTTATCTTCAACATTTCCAAATTGCAGATGATATTAATGTCCTTGTAGGAATATGGTAAGAAATAAATGAGGTTTTCAATTACATTCAGTAACAACCTTCACTGTGAAAAGTATGTTATGTAACAATATGCAAATACCATAAAAGTCTTAACAGAAATCAAATATCCATTGTTATAACCTTATTTCTCTTTTTCCTCATCCAAGGTCCTAATAAATGAAGGAATAAATAACATTTAAAATTTTTTATCCAACTAATGCAAATGTAATGAGTATCTGAGGACACACTCATCTATCATCCTTGCCTACAATTTCTTCCACAGCTATTTTGTGTCCAAGAATACCAAAATTAGATATTACATTTATCCTTAAACTTCAAAACAGTTGTTAAGGACTGCTATTCAACTACCTAAATAAAGAAGCTTGGAGAGATAATGAACATTGGCTGCAAATAAACCAATTATCACATATTCTATCCAGTGTAGATAGTTATCATACACTAGAATTCAATGATGAGATAGACTTCAATGATGAGATAGCCTGCACAAAGCAAACACTTAAGAATAAAAAACACAGATTTAAAAACTAGTTGCCAGCATAATCTACCATTTCAGAAATAAATAATAATTAAGATGTGCCTCAAAGGCTAAGTAAGGCATCCTCCTTTTTCTTGTTAAAAGCTACTTTATGAAAATGGGATTTGAGTTTAAAAATTCAATCGAAATACCCAAATCAATGATGTTTAGAGCAGTTTGCTGTTTTTGACGTATTATAATGCTCTATTTCCTGTATTTTCTTGCCTAAATAGAGTTTTGCTTCAGGCAAATTTTATCTGAACTTCCATGTGTAAAAACCAGGATCTTTGATAGAGCTGTTTCTCATTAGCTACTTGATCTCAGCAAAGCTTTTAAATGGCACTGATGACCCAAGTTTAGAACTGGAGTGTTCCAGCCTATCAGTTAGTTGTACAAAGCACATTCACAATTCATTTGAGTCACAGCTAAGTGAAATTATAAGGCTATTATAAATGCACTTCTTTTATAAAGCAGTTTATCTTTGAGTTGGTTAATCCTTAGTTACTTATAAAATAATAATGTAGGAAACAAAGATGCTACCTATTACTTAAGTCTCTCAAAGTAAACATTTAAGGTTCTTTTGTTAATCTGATATTTAAGAATTGAAATATATTGTCATGAAGAGAAATATATTTTAGGAGATCTTTACTTTCATATCATAGAGTTAAAATTTGTAAGACAAACTGGGAGAGACAACTGGAACAACAGTAGTAGAATAAAACATAAATTCAATAAAATGGCATAGAAATTCAATGTTTAAAATTTATTCTGAGTTAAACATAAAGAAAATTAAAGTTACAAAGATGAAATTAGGTTTCTAATCTTTGTCATACTCACTATCTCTGTAACCCTGAGCAAAGCGTTTTTGATAGAGAGATGAGAATGTACACTTTTTTTTAAAAAATGCTTAACTTTTACAGTGCTCTAACTCTGTCATTTGATAATTTGTGCAGTACTTTGTAAGTACTAATCTAAACATAATCTATTAATCATCTTCATCAATTTATTTTCTAAATATTATCTAAACTTGAACCTTTAATAAAGTTCATTTTCTGTATGTGATATATATGTGTTTAACAAATACTTATTAAAGATCTTCTTATATAAGGTACTGCTTTTGGGAAAAATATTGAAAATATATCCCAAAGCACTAAACACATGATGTTCAATATTATAAACCGTCAGTAAATTGGAAATTGAATTTGAAATTCATATCACCATTCTACTATGGTTTAATATGTTAAAGCTGTCATTATCAAATATTGGGAAAGGTGGAGTATCTGGAACACTCATACAATGCTGGCAGGGTGGGGAGAAAAGTGGGATAGCATTTTATACAGTATTCCCATATGATTACCCAATAATCCCAGGCCACAGGCTCCCACTGAGTATCTACGAGAAGAAAACAACTGCCTTTATAAAGACTTGTACATAAATGTTCATGGCAGCTCTACTTACCATAACAGACAACTGGAAATAGTTTAACTTTATAAGTAAATTGGTAAAATTGTGATATATCAATTTAATGGACTATTATTCAACAATGTGACTAAATGAAGTAAGGATAAAATCATTGATATGGGAGAATCAAAAGTCATTAACAAAAATTAATGAAGTAAGACAAAAATTAGTAAATGAGTATTTATTACATAATTTCATTTACATAAAAATGTATAACAGGAAAATCTAATCTGCAATGCCAGAAAATAGGTTACTGGCTGTCTGGGCTCACAACCTCCTCAAGACAGTGGAAAAGTACATTCAAATTTGTGAGACTGAAACAAACATGTATACCTCTTTCAAAACTCACACAACACACACTTAAAATGCACACTATCTCATTTAAGGAGCTGCGAAGGGATTAAGGAACTTGGGTAAAATGACAGGAATTTGAGTTAAGACATCACCAGTGATACGAGAATGTTTTTGCTTGTTTGTTTGTTCATTTGTTTTTTTCAGATCTCACAACCTTAACACCGAGTGAAAGAGAAAGCTTTCATTTGAATAAGACATCTGCCTACAATGGCAACAGTCATGGATGAAATTTGAAAGGACCAGTTTCTTAAAATGTGAGAACTCTCAAAATTTGAGTTTGATAAAAGTAAGGAAGGTAGAGAGCTTAAGGAAAAGAGAAGCCAACCAGTCCTTCCAGGGTCAATGGGCTTTGCTGGGAAGCTTCAAAAAATTGGGACCCTGGAGCCCATTTCCCAGTTATCTTGGGAGCTGTTAGAAATGTCATTGGTAGCAGGTGACCATTCCTCCTGCTATTCCTCTTGAATAAATTATAAGGAAGGAAGTGAGAGATAAAAATAAAGCAGAGTTTTAATTACAACATGTTTGCTATGCCTGCTCAATTCCCAATACCATCAAGGAAGCACCATCACCCTCCCTCTGGTTCCATGAAGATTGTCTAGAAACTCTGGAAGCTTCCCCCACCTAAAATTATGGATGGAAACAGGTGCTTTGTGAAGATGCAGATGGAAATGCCCCTGTCTTTGAAGGATGAGTGTGAGTGTTAAAGATTTAAGTAGTGAAGAAAGTCTTCAGAAAAACAAATAGAAACTGCGTATGTTAGGTTGAAGAAGCAGTCAGAATGTGTTGAGAAGAATTTGCCTTTTCTTATTCTACGGTGCACAGAGACTCCTACCAACAGGAAACTATTAGTAAAGACTCAGCAGCATCCAAAACAGAATCCAGTCTCTGGGAAGAAAAGCAAATGAACCATGAGCTACGAAAATTAATGGAAGGAAGGGGTAAAAAGGAGGAGAGAAAAGAAATGAAATTCTTAGATTTCTGTCTGATGCAAATTTTATTTGGGCTGACTGACAAAAAGTTTTCATATGCTCTGCAAAACTGATTCCAGGACCTGGGTTTCCTGTTTCTTGAAAATCCAGATCATGAGACATTGCAAATGTACTAGAAACTGTTTGCCTTCTGAAGATCGTGATCATCTGACTGTGAATCATTTTATTATCACTGGAATCACTGAAAGTAGTTATGCTGCCTCCCTGAAGTCTTATCATTTGGCATATCGCACAAAGAGGGATGTCAGATTGTAGCTTAAAAGAAAAATGACTCCAAATAAAACTAAACCACACAAAATTTATCACAAATTGATAGTGGAGTAATACCATTTTCAGACTTTGTTATAAAGTAGAAAATCATCTCAAAATAAATTTGTAAAAGGAGCATAGTTGTTCTGACTAGGCTATAGGAAAATTGCAAATGAAAAAGATGTGTAATTGGTTGTCCCTGTAACTGAGTCAGGTTCCCTGGTTGCCACTGGCTGTTTAAATTAAAGAGGAAAAGGGTACCTGCTTTATTTTCACTGCTCTAAGATTTAAAGTTGGTGGGGGGAGGCAGGTAAAGGCAGGCAGAGGGAAGTATTAAACTTATTGCATGCCTTATTTTTCTCCAAAAATTCACCCAAGACTAAAATTTATAGGCTCTCCACACCAAATGTTATTTGATTTTTACAATTTTAAAACACACATTCAGAAACATACATACTATCTTCCTATGGCTTACTTCATTTTTGCTTTTTTTTACATATCCAATCTTTATGGCTTCTTTCCTTTGGTAATTAACATTTCAATTTAGTATATTTTACATTATTTGTCTTTTTCAGCCAGGCATGGTGGTACAGACCTGTAATTCCTGTACTGGGCGAGGTTGAGAAAGGAAGATTGCAAATTCAAAGCCAGCCTAAGCGATTCATCGATTTAGTAAGTCCCTTTCTCAAAAGAAAAGCAATTTTAAAAATGGCTGGGGAAATAGTTCAGTGTGAAGGCCCTAGTACAACAGCAACAAAGCCTTTTAAGGCCAGACCAGTACTGTATGTGAAGATTCAGTAAGACAGCAAGAGATTTGCTGTCCTGTGCTTCATGCCACATCTGGGACAAGCCCTGAGAAACTAGGTCATGGGAACGTGGCTGCTGCCTGTTCCGGTCTCAGCCCCTAGGGAAATGTAAGTCCTTTTGGACAAAGTTGAAGAAAGTGGCAATATATTTATAACAAATCTAAATGGATTCCTACCATTTTGGCCTATGGTGCTTTAAAATATAGTCTTAAAATCAGGCTGAGTTTCTAAGTAGCTGCGTGGCAAGCAGTCCCTGCATTTATACTGACATTTCCAGGAAACATTTTAGAGTCTCATGTTAGTAGGAAATAGATTACAGCAGCTACATAAAGGAAAACAGCTAAAGAAGAAAGCTAAAGCAAAATAAACTGAAATTTAAAATAGGCACCTTTAAAAAAAAAGGTAGAAATTTTTTAAAATTAAAGAGAAAAAGATGCCTTACTTTATTCTTTCTTTACTTCATTTTTAACATGGCTTTTCTATATAGAGAAATTAGATACTAATAAGAATAAAGTCATTTATTACAACAATATTAACTCTCAAACACAGTGCATCATGTCTTAAAAATTATTTTATACTTTTGTAAATTAAATACCTTTACTGTTTTTTGTGTAATAATACGTCTATGGCACTTTCACAGGTAAAATTGACCTTTATCTGTTTCTAAACATCTTTCTCTTTATTTATCCCAACAATCCATATTTTACCTCTTTTCCTGTATCAGGAATTGTTCTTTTTTACATCCAATGAGAATCCTATCATGAAATCAAGGAACATAAGACAAAAATAAGTCTTAAAACTAATCACTTATGCTAATCAAGGTTCAGGCCACTAAAAAGACCTAATTTCAACAAAGCAATTGTTCTTATCCTTACTACATATTACTTTTGAGGGAAGCTATAGTACCTGGTCCAGCCACCTGGTCATTTGACAAGGAATTACCCCAATGAATGCTCATCCCCAGGTGATAAAATACTTAATTGCTCACTCTCTCTTTCCTCCAACTCCCCAGAATGCCCAAAAGAAAGAAAACAAAGGCAAAGAAGGTGGCTGAACTCTTCTCTTTGGAAAAAACAGAAAACCAAGTTATAAATCCTATTAGATGAAAAAAACCTAAGAATTTGCCCATTGGACAGGATATCAAACCCAAAAGGGACTTTATCTGTTTTTTCAAATGTCCCTGCTATATCTGCATGCAATGGCAGTGGTGTATCCTCTACAAATGACTGAAAGGACCTTCTGCAGTTAACCAGTCCACCCACCCTTTGATAGCCAGACAACCACGCAACTACATAAAGTGGCCTACAACTACAGATCAGAGGGAAAACGAGAGAGTTGGCCTGGGCTAAGCAGAAGCCTGCTGACCAAGGAGATTTCCCCCACTAAGGGCCCACCTGTCTTTTGAGCAGAGGTTAATATCGCCATCACCTTGGTTGAGAACAAGAGACCTCACTTGGTGACTGCACATGGCATGAATCCCGTGCAGCTGAGTGTTGTCCTGCCTATGTTTTAAGATGGGAGTTCCTTAGTGCATCATGTAGGGACAACACAGTCTGAGATATTTGATCCATAGGAAAATGTGCACCACCTATGCAGAGGTAAACTCAGAAGAACAAAGAGAATCTGGGTAAGTTAATAGAAGCTATCAGGACCAATTACAATTACAGACATGATGAGCTCCAACACTGGGGAAGCAGTGTTCAATGCAACCCAAATCTGTGGGTCACATTGCCAAGCTGAAAAAGGCAAACATGAAAGAACTCACCAGGAAGCCAGGTTAAATATACACCATTAAGCATTCTGTATATAAAACTAATAAAAATTTTTCCTCAAAAACACAGCATTTAGTTAGGAAACCGTTTGACTGAGATGACTGTAACAAAGAATTTTAAGGCTAATGTTTCATTCTAATCCATCAGCTATTTTTGTCTCATTTCTGAGAATACTTCATTTATAAACATTACCCTTTCTCACTGTTGGTAGAACCCAAATCATTTGTTATTCGGCACATGAATCATTATGTATTCAAATATAGTCTTTAAAATTTTAATTTTTCCTAGTTATAATTTTTTTTGTTTGGTTAGTTTGAATGACTTTGTTCTGTTGTGTTTTTGCAGTACTGGTGATTAAACTTAGGGCCTTTGCACTGAGCTACATTCCAAGCCCTCTAAAAATTTATTTTTAAGAAAGGGTCTTGCTAAGTCACTAAACTGCCCAGTAAGGAATACAAGTTGTGATCCTTCTTCTTCAGCCCCTCAAAGTGCTGGGATTTCAGGGTGTGCTACCACATCCAGCTCTTAGGTTTAAATTTTAATGATTAGAAGTCTCTCAGGGGAGGTTTAGCTCAAAGGCTCTGCTGAATGGTGGTGAGGTAATGATCTAAACTGTTAGATTCACTTCCTTGAATGTGCCCAGGAAAACTAAATAGCTAGGTGGTCATTTTCAAGAAAATGATAGAGCAGATCTACAGAGAGAAGCCAAGACTCCATTAGAAAAAGATTATGTGGCCATGATAAAGGAAACATTCAGGGATACCTTGACAAATTTTCTAATTCTAGACCCAATACTCAAATTCCTCTTACCATCACCCACCCCAGTTTTGAGGAAGTTCAATTAAGTTGCCGTTATTTGCAAGCACCTAGCAGCCTTCCTATCCTTCCTATCACGTGCTGCAGCATTACCACATAATTTCCTTGCCCATTGGTCACGCCCATCTCCAACAGGAAGTTATCACTCAAGTTATCCCACTTTATCCCCCAGTAATTCGGTGAGCATTACACATATTGAATGTACACTCACTCCCCTGAATTTTGTATTCTCTCTCCATCTACTTAAAGCATTGTAAGTCATGCTATACTTTCATCAAGCTGATTCCCATCCTCTGAAAAGAGCCCAGTTTATCTGTAACTTTCTCAAATTGTGGTTCCCAGAACAGAAAACAAGTGAACCAACAAAAAATGCCTAGATCATCACTTTACTTATTTTGTGCCATTTATTTCAAGCACTTTTGCCTTAAACTGCATTAAATGTCCATTCTTGGATCCATTACAATGTTAAGTTGTTTTTTTAAACAAATTGTGATAACTCACATATTCCTACCTTGTATCTATGTATAGTAGTTAGTTTTTAGATCTAGGATGAGGGTGATAGATTTACAAGTTAAATTTCATCATTGCTAAGTTAAATATTTTCTTTTTTTAAAAGAAAGAAAATATATTTAATGATCTGTTAAGAATGATAGAAAATACAGGAAAATATATGAAAACAAACAAGCAAGAATGACTAAAAAAGAGGGATCCAAGATGGCCAATTGATAGGTAGCACGATAGAAAGCCTCTCTGAAAAAAACAACTCAGATGCTAGAATCTAACACCATGGAGAAGACCAAACAAAACGAGAGGAATTCTTACAACCCAGGAAGAAACTGAGGAAAAAGAAAAAGAAAAAAAAAGCATGGACAGAGGACTGTAGCTAGGCACACTCCAGTTGCTGTACCATGTGCGTCTTAGAGTTAGGTGACTCATAGTCAAGCTGAGGTTACAGCACTGCCGAGAGTGGGAGTTGGTGAGCTCAAGACCCTTGGCGGGAGGAGATGCTGCAACAGGGGGTGGAAAAGGCAAGTCGAACTGCCGGACTTTGGTGAGTCATGGGGAATGGATTCCCCAGAGCAGGATGAATGGATAGATGACATTTTGGAGTTGGGCAGGACAGGCTTGAATCAACAACCAAGGTGGTGTCAGTTGGTGGCTCCTGGCCCAAAGTGGATTGGTGGGATCTGCTTGAGTTGGGCCATGCACCTGGTTGGGACCCAATAGCGAGGGATGAGGTTGTCCCCAACCTGAGACATCCGCATGGAACACACAAATGAGCTGAAGCACTCCCTGGTTGACTGACTTAGGGGGAGGGGCTGGCCCACAATGCCCCTGCCTGCACCTCGCAGATCGGCAGTGGACTGGGCGGGGCGGGGGCCACAATTCCCTGGCCAGTGTGCTGCAGAAAAACTGCAAGCAATACAAAATGCCCAGAGACTGCCACCACTCACCCATCTGAAAGAAACCAGAAATATGACAAGACAAAGAAACAGCAAAAGGCCTCCAAATGCTGAACCAGGGAAACTGAGTCTAGGAGAGGTAAATGTGGAGGAGGTTGAGGGCAGCAAACATGCAATATCAGACACAGCCTCACTGGAAACAAAGAAATACTTCCATGACCTCATCAATGAATTTAAATCTGAAATTCTAACTCAGGTGAAGCAAGATATAAGAAGATTAATAAAGCAAATGTTAGGTAATCCTCAAGAAGACACAAATGGAAGAATGGAGGAACCCAGAGAAAGGAGAGAAGCCCTTGATGAAGAATATAAACAAAATCTAGAATACATGAAACAGATCCAAAGAGAATATCAGGAAATTAAAAACTCCATTGAAAGCTGGAAAAACTCCTTAACAGAAACTAAAGATAGACTTTCAAATCTTGAAGATAGATTTGCAATGTATGATCACGAAAGGAAGGACCTCTTAAAAATAACAAGGAACCAGGAAGCAACGATACAAAGGCTAGAAGATGACGAGAGGATTTATAACCTAAGAATAAAAAATGTGAACAAAGATGTAGGGACAAATACAAATGAAATAAAAAGACTATTCACAGAAATAATTAAGGAAAACTTCCCAAACATAGGAAACAGAAGTGATGTCCAGATATGCGAGGCATACAGAACTCCAGCCAGCTACAACCAAAACACATCTACACCCAGACATATAATAATCAGGATCCCAGAAATCCATCACAAGAACAGAATATTAAAAGTGGTCAGAGAAAAGAAACATTACTTATAAAGGAAAACTCATCAAAATCACAGTGGACTTCTCGATGCAAACTATCAAATCAAGAAGAGCTTGAAGTAAAATATTCCAGGCCCTGAAAGAAAATAACCTCCAACCCAGATTGATGTACCCTGCAAAACTGTCTCTCAAAATTAATGGATAGACTATATATTTCCATGACAAAGAGGAACTGGGGGAGTTCATGACCAGCAATCCAACCCTACCAAGAATACTAAAGGACATTCTGGAAAGAGAGAAGAAAATCACCAGGATTCCAGGAACAATGGCAGAAAGGCCTCAGTGAAAGGGGCAGGCAGTGGAACGAAGGAGAAAAGTAAACAACAATGACAGAAAAATAGCATAACAGAGATGAGGCAGAGAAGATTGGCTATATCACTGTTTTGTCTTAACTTATTTTATTCAAATCTGGTATGCCTGAGAGTATCAAGTATGAGAGTAGAGACAACTACTCTGAAGATGACAAGTTTCAATAGGATACCCATTCTGGTTTGATTATTAACTGACTTTGAAGTCCTATAATGTCTCCAATGTTTGGTTTTTATTAATAGTGTAATGCAATGCTAAGTTTAACTATACTATATTTGACGATATAGACAATTTTATTGAAAATAACAAGAGACATCATAGTAACTACCATAGTTCACCTAGTATTGTGGTTTTATATGTCCTTTTCATGTTTCTCTAGTAATTTGTATTGCTGTTTTGTTTTGATTTGTTTCTCCCTCCAATACAGAAAGGCTAGGTATACATGTAGAGATTTATACATGTGTAGAACTTCTACACAGTTTATGAGAATGGATTATAGTTATTCTAAAGAAAAAAAGAGAGGAAAAAAGTATTCTAAAGGTATAACTGCATGTATGTTTAAGTGTGTAGGATTGATAACCTCATTACTAAGTTTTTGTTGGATAGATGAACAGAACCAGTTGCAGTCTCAGTGTTTAAATGTCCACTTTGTAGGCTTTACTTTTGTAACTTGAACAACTACTTCTAAGAGGAAAATATGTAATTATCAACTGGTGATTTATTGCTGGTTATTATTTTTGCTTTGTTTTGTTTTGAATTTTGTATTATTTCTACCCTCTTTCTGTTTTATTTTTTTCCTTAAATAAAACAAAGAAAAAAAAAGACTAAAAGGCACAAAATAATAAATTTACAGAACACATCCCCTAACTTTAGGCAATATCTAAGTCACTAAACATTATGAAATACATTTAATACCTTCCAGTTGCCCTTTCTTATCAATTAGGTTAAATATTTTCATATTCAGTGTTTCATCAGAGGTCACCGATAACACAGCTCTTATGCTCACTTCTTCCTCTAAATTGCTTTGTAAAATACACCCATTTCACTTACTTGGTCCAAGACTGGTACCATATAATCAAGTTATTCATTAATGAAGGTTGGCTTCAAAGTATAGAGTGACATACCATGTTTTTTCGAAGTACAAAATTCCATAATACAGACTTAACTGGTTTGGTGGCTCATTGACTGTCAACTTGAGAGGAGAACATCCAGTTGAATAGAGTCAGCATGGTTCTGGGTATGAAAGACCCATTTTAAGAAGGATTATTGTCAGAACAATATAAAAGGAAAACAGAAGGGGTGGATTTCAGCTGATTTTCCTTGGAGGATCTTCATTCTCTCTAGAGGAACTCCAGTTTTCGCCTTTGCTGTTCTCTCTCGGCATTCAGAGCATATAATTCAGTTTCTGGCACTGGCCTTAGGCAGACTCTTGACTCTTCTATCTCCCTGTGCAGACCTCTCAGACTTCCATGGAGCACCCTTCGGCCTCATGAGATGGACTCCTTCAGGATATTGCCATGGGCTCCAAATCTTCAGCTGGGTCTCTGGTGCTAACAGATCTTTTGTGCTTTTCTACATTTGAGTCTGCAGTGGGCCACTGTAGGCAAATCTTGTAAATTTCTGTGTCTTGCATTAAATCTGATTCAGATCATGTGCAGCCTTTTGAGAGCCTTGTCCCAATCCTGCAAGCTCTTGTAAGCACTAATACAACTAATAATGATGAAAAAAGAAAATGTAAGTATGCCCAGTGCATCCTATACTGTTTTTCTAGTCAATACTGTGAGCTTCCAGATGTGTGATTGCAAATCAAAAGAGCCAACTACATTTTTCCTTTTCTTTGTAGATTATAGGTAATCCTATTGACATGTAAGTAGAGAATTTATGTTTTTAACTGTTAGTCTTTATGGTGTCCTTAGCTTTTGAAAGTATATTTGCACTAAATCTTTCGAAGATAATGCCCATTAGAGGTACCTAGGCCATTCACGTGAGGCTTTAATACTTGAAGAGACTCAGATTTATACATTCATTCCCAGTGAGGTTTTACAACTAAATAGGTACTCTAAAATTGAAATATTTCACTTATAATCAACATTAAACTCATGTCTCATTCGTGTTCCACTTTTCTGCATTATAAATAAATATATTTTAACACATTCTTCCATCACTGTATCAACAACAGAATGTTACTGTACTATATTAGAGGTTAAAAATAAAGCTTTAGCTTGTTGAATGGCAACATTTAAAAATGAATCATAATTTTATGTCACATATTTCTAAAATCCATCTTTTAATATTCTGACTGTATTAATAAATGGTCACAAGCCATGTGTTTCCATCTCTCAGAGATCTTAGAGGTAAATGAGCATCATAATTCTTTGATACAAAAGTTCTCCAGAGGGTTCTTATTGCTGTCCAAATTAAACTTATTGTCACTTAACAAAGCTTTTTACTAGATAATTCCTCTTGAGATTGTTTCTTCCATTTGGTAAATTTTTAAGAAATAGCAGTAGTTGAATAAATCACTATGCAGGTTTTAATTTTTAAAGAAATCATCCACAACAATATAAATGTAACCCTTGCACTCAAGGAGCTTACTATTCCCACAAACATGACCAAATTTAGCATGGAATACATAATTGAGTAATGTACTCTAAGACTAAGAGAAACTACGTATGGTCAGTAAGAAAGAGACCCAAACCAGGTTTGGGGATTTGAAAGAACTTTGCCAGCACCTTATTTCTACACTATGGAACAATCTTGAGGTTCTAGTTAGAAAGTTCTTCTTGATCCCTTTAATCACTTTCTGATTAATGCTGAAAATGGAACTTTATTAAAACAGAAGTGTAATCCTCATAGAGTACACTGACTAAAAGATCCTAAAGAGTACAAAAGACCCAATTCATTTCATCTGAGTCATTTCATTTTGAGTCAGTCTTGGGCATGTTTATTAATGAGTGTTTCACAGTAGTATTATTTGAAAATGCATTCCAATTTTATCATCTATTGTTTTGCTTCATGATATTCACTTTAGAGTGGGTGTGAAATGAATGCCCCAGAACAGCACTTATTTCCAGCTTCATGTGCCTAGGAGATGGTTCATGAACTTAGAAGAAAATAGTATGAACTGAAACAGGAAGGTCTAAATTTCAGTTTGTATGCCCAGCAGAAATACTTTCTTCTAACAGGCTTTCAAACTGCAAGTCACATAACACACAGAGAATATGGGCAAAAAGAAGCCACTGAGAGTACACTCAAATCACAGCTAACATTGCAGTGTTTCTGGGTCAGTTCTCAGGTTAATGATCAAACAGTGAGATTCCAGGCAGATCCTAAAGCAAGACCTGCACAGCAACACCAACCAGACACATAAGACATTACAAGTAGGACCGATGTCAGATACACAGAGGAGCTTCCATAACATATTGACAAAGATGGCATTATCTTAGCCCTATAAGCCAAGGTTTCACACCAATTCGTTAGTGATGCAAAACTAAAAATATCAGGATCCAAAGCTTTATAGTTCTTTACTTATGTACACACTGGTAAATTATATGTATTAATATATTTTTTCACATAAAATATCAGTATATCATATATAAATATGCAAATAATATTTATATTACATGTTTACATAAATATATTTCATATATTTCATGAAGCATGCTGAATCCTCATTACTTCCAAAAAATAGGGTTAAAGAACATTTTTTTGCTTTTATTGTATAAAAATATCTTGGTTGGCTGAGTCATATTTGCATACTAGAATCATAGCCTTTGTATCCAGAAAGAATATACTAGTAAGACTTACAGCCAAAGTAACAGTGATGTAAGTAACTTTAAATTTATTCCTTCTCATATCAGCCTGAACAATCTAGATCACCAAGGACCCTGAATCCTCTCTTGTTATTTAGCCATCTTCAATAAGAAGTTTCCAACAGATGGTTGATCCAGGATAATGCTTCAGCTTGAATCATCACAGTCTCTGCACTTTAGCAAGTAAGAATGAGCAAAAGACAAAAAAAGTATTATTATTCTTCTCTTTGACACATATTCCATTTGCATCCTCTATTTCAGACTTAGCCACTTGAGCATAACTAGCTATAAGTGAGGATGTGCATCTCAGTTCTCTTTCTAGACAGCCACAATCCAGACAAAAATCAAGATTCTTTTTTGGAAAAGAAGGGACAACAAGTATTTAGAGCCAAATGACAGTTTCTGCTGTTGTGACAAAATTCTGCCTGCCTTCTACAATTTTGCATTCAGATATATCAGAAATAAAAACTTATGAATAACATTATTGGCAAGCAATTAACAAAATCCTTTTAAAAGAGCTTTATGGGTTTAATTGCACCTCCTCCAAAAGAAATAAGTTGAAGTGCTAATTATAGTACCATAAAATGTGACCTTATTTGTAAAAAAGTTATTTGCAAATGATGTCAAATTAATATGAAGCCATTGGAATAGGTTCTAACCTAATATGATTCATCCATCTAGCAGGAAAAATTGGTGTCCTTATAAACATAGGAAATCTTGGTCACAGATATAAATATGCACAAAGGAAAGAACATGTGGAGACACAAGGAGAAGGTTTACATACTTTTTTTTTTTTTTTTTTTGTGGTACCAGGGATTGAACTCATGATCTCGCACTTGCCAGGTAGGTGCTTATGCCACTGAGGTAAATCCCCAGCCCTAAGGAGAAGGTTTAATGAATGTAGAGGATCACAGAAATGCACCTACAAACCAACACATGACGAAAATTGCTGGCAAGTCACCAGAAAGGTAAAAAGTTTCTGAGGGAGCGTGGCCTTGTAGAGAAATTGATTGAGACGTCTAGCTTGCAGAATTGAGACTATTTATTTTAGCTATCTTAAGTCACCCAGTTTGTGGTACTTTGTTTCTACATTCTGGGAAACTAATCCAAATAAGTTATTTCATCTAATTCCCACAACTTTGCATAAGAGAGAAGTACTGTTGTTCTCTTTTAGATCAAAGTACACTTAAGACACAAAAATTTAAGCAACTTGCCAAGATCCCTTGAGCTTTGATTCAAACCCAGGTCTTTTCTGCTTGTACAGCCTGTGCTCCTAATCTGCTCACTGAGAAGTTAAGCAAAAGTCCATGTTGTTTAGATTTCCCAGTCTTTCTCAGTGGAGATGCCGTAAGATAAAACTGAGAAGTGCTTTACAGATATCGAGTGGTAGCATTAGCCCTGAAGTCTCTCTGTAGTATGCTATTGTGATCTGTCATCCAATGGGGAACAGTTTTAAGAATGAAAATTATGTTGCTCATAATTACACTCAGACTAGACAAGAAGCCTAAACAAAGTTTGTTTTGAGCAAATCAAGCTTTATAGTCAGTCTAATTTTTTTAACTCATTCTTCAAAGTCCCACCCCATATTATTAACCAGAAATGTCACTAGTGCCTCTACAAGCACAGTAATATTTCAAAATATATTAATTATGCAATAATAATAACAAAGTGTCACAATAATAAAATTGTGTTTAATGAATAGTAGATTGATTATGCCAGATACTTACATGAATAATGTTACAAAATGATTAATCTATAAAAAGAAAGAATTCATTTTGGTTATTTACCCCAAAGTATCTGAGCAGTCTTTCCAGAATTTTCAAAGCATGAGGACCTCTACCTTTGGAAAGTTAAAAAAGGAGTGAAAAAAAAGTTGATCTTGTTTGAGATGCTGAATATTAGTGGTCTTTTTGTTATAGCAACTAAGCCAATATCCTAATACTGTGTAAATCATTTTTATTATAAAAAATTGTTTCTCTTATTAACTATTTTCTAAAATTTAGGACAAATAAACTTTCCATTAAAAATGTATATTGACAATTATTATCTTTGGTTTCAACCTAATTTGAAACCTCATAATGTCAGAAAAGAGTTAACCTGTTATTAGGAAAAGCTTTCTAAATTCAGACTTCTCTCCAGAAAGAGCCTTCCTTGAGTATTTCAATGAAAGCTTGGTGCTCTTAGAAGTCAGATGGACTGGACTATAGCCAAATAATGAAGAAAATAAAATTCTTTCAGGGTATAGTGTATTATCTATGTAATTGTACAATCCTATTTTTTTTAAAAAAAAAAAAAGCTCAAATTAAGGCTGTCTATATTCCTAAAAATCTGGTTTCCATGACCTCTGCCTGAGGCTGAGACAGACTCACTAAAACTGCTTTTTTAAACGTGAATATGCATTTATCCAACAAACAAAACACTGTTTAATCTGACTAAACTGCAGGGTTCTAACACATTGTATTTATGTCTGCATGGGAGGACTTTAGTGAGTCTATGTGTCCTTTTCTTTAAATTTTCTCATTGAGAATATAGTATTTTGAAATTATGCAAAATAACAGTATTTTAGAAATGATACAAAAGTACTTTAAAGAAAGATCCCTAAATACATGTACAGAAAGATCCTTAAAATATATAGACAGATTTTTAAATATATAGAGAGGGCTCTATCTTACTTATCTGTGTAACAAATAACCTTAAAGTTAGTAGCCTAAAAAATCAATGCACATTCATTCTACATTCTCTGTGGGTCAAGAATTTGGATTCAATTAGGTCGGGTGGCTGGGCTCAGGGTCTTTATGGGAATGCAGTTGGAAGCTGTCAGGGGTATGGCATCTGAAAGGCCGACAGGGGCTAAAGGACACTCTTCTCCATATATCTCCTTCACAGGGCATTTGCAGGAGGCTTCAGTTCCTCACCATGTGGGTCTCTCCATAGATAGTTGGAATTTCCTTACCAAACATCAGCTGGCCTCTCCCAAATTGAGTGATCTGGAAAGCCAGAAGCCATGGTGAGTTTAATGACAATGTGAGAAATGACAAATATCACTTCAATCACATGCTACTCATTAGAAGAATATTATTAAGTCTAGCCCATATTCAAAAGAAGGAGAGTTAATCTTGTGCTTCTGGAAGGGATTATTACCAAATTTGTAGACATATCATAAGCAGATACATATAATACATTTTTTAAATACTAGTTTTCACTGAGAGTAGAAATATAATTATTACCAGAAAATCCTTTAAATCTTTTTCCATATTTTAAGACTTTCTGTTTTTAGTACAAAAACTATATGTTTTGTATATAACTTATCTGGGATTCTTTAAAAGTTTTTATGTTTATTATATGATATTTATTAATAATGTTTAATCCTGCTATGCATGTGTTACAAGAATAAAATTATAACCATATTCTTTAAATACATAAATGCAAGAGTCTCAG
>PVLA01012187.1:0-46619 GCA_004027455.1 Hydrochoerus hydrochaeris
AAGTTGAGTCTCTTTTTCATGATTTAGTGATAAACAATTATAATTCTAAGCATAATATTTGAAATATCCTACAATGTCGGGTAAAGATGTTTTACCTGTGTAACTTTCTGACTATCTGGAGTTGCAAAATTTCATCTTGTACTAGGATTTGACTACTATTGAGGGAAGAACTTCAAATTTTGGAAAGTGGTTACTTTAAAATGAAATAAATATTTTCAGGTCAATATTTTTTTCTATTACTAAGTTCTCTAATATTAACCATACTTTTTCCATTGTTTATGTTCCTATCCTCCTTAAATAACATCTGTCTTCTGGACAGAGAATTTTATCCTTTTATTTTTTTGATTGTGTACATATGGCAAAGGTTTGGACATAGACTTAACAAATGAAGCATTGAAAATATTCTTTTACTTTAAAATTATTGCATTTAAATGAAAGCAAGTAAATACTTCATTTGACATTGGGCTTTACCTAGTGAAAAAAAATGACATAATTCATCTTTCTAAAACATAAAATGATCTAAAGGAAAGAAATTATAAGAGATAAAAAATTCTTTCTGAACACATTAATATACATTATATCATGCTTAATTTCTGATTGCATGAGCAGAGAGCAATAAAATTTATTTGACTGCATTGATTACTAGGGTTAGTGTACTACAGCTTTCACTGCAAGATATATTTTTAATGTAAGTGACTCAAGTACCATATTTTAAATAAAATTAAACAAACTGCTACAGCTGATCTCTTTTCATTGACTATGGAATGTGTATCTTCCTTAGTGTACATTGTTTAGTCATGTATTACATTCACTCTGTGCTTATATGAATACCTCAAAGTTATATGAATTAGATTCAGATTTTACATGAAAGTTCAGAAAGTTTAGTCACTTTTTAGTGTCAAATTCTCAAGGATTAAATTATAGCCATTCTTCTAAAATATTTATAAGTAATTATGGTAAATGATTTCAACTTCAAAATCAGGCTAAATAAAATACCTGACAGGTGGCATGGACAATAAGACTTAATGTAACTTAATAACATTGGAGAATTATTTTCTTTGTGCTGGTGCATATTTTCTCCTTTGCATAGAAATAACTTTTAAAATAACAAATCTCATATATCATAAACATACATTTACTTAGCTAATGAATCACAAAAATGACCCCAGTGGCAAAACTTAATCAAGAGTTAAGGAAAGCCAGGTTATGATGATGGCAGTTCAAATACTTTAGTAAATCTAATACTCAAATTACTAATTTATTTTCAAAGGTATTTGAAAAAGCTTTATGAAATGTGAAACAACAATGAATTTTATAAGAAATATATGCCAGAACTGACCTCTGATATCCCCAGTGTGGATTTGGAAATAAAAAGATGGCTGTTTCCCACCTTACTTGCACTTTGGACATCAGACTTGGTATGACTTTATCCCAGAGGATCATTAGACAGACAAGAACAGTTATCAGTCAAGTGACTTTCAGTTTTGCTTTTCTATTTTCCTTTTTGGTTTTCCAGTTTGAAAAGTTTGTGGTCAGCTCCAAAAATTGTTTGGACTTGAGTTATAAAAGCTGAGTGATAGGCCATTACCTCTTGAAATTTTCTGCATCAGGTCAACAAAACAGAAGTCATATTCAAGCCTATGATAAAATGGATCAGTGAGGCAATTGTCAGATAAGGAACTCATGGGAAGACTACCACGCAATGAAGAATTGCCAAGTCTCCAATGAATAACATCATGCTTGAAGCAAATTTTTCAAGAGATACAGCAGGCAGTCTTGTGTCAGAATTCCACCATGCTAAAAATAATCTAAGTCAAATTCTGAATAACTTTTTACCAGGTTATTAAAACATTCGATGTATTAAGTATTAAAAAATACCTAATACAGAAGATCTGTAGGTCAATTGTCAAAGCATTTATGTAAGACATTAGGGATTGAGTCTCTAAATCCAAAGGAAAGCTAAAATGGGTGGAAAATTTTGAAAAAAGTAATAAAAACAAGGGCTTTATTTCCTTTAAAAGTAAGGGAATCAGTTAAGCAAAAGAAAGAGAGAAGAGGAAGAGAGAGAGAGAGTTATTAAAGATCTTTCCAATTTAAAATAAGTGAAGTTTTTATACCATGAAAAATTCAGCTTGTCAGCTACTTACTTCCCTTCATTCAAACCCATGTACACTTGTGGGACAGCCACCAGCAGACATTGAGCTAAAATCAACTGCAGTGTAGTCTTTTCATGCTGACAACTGTAAACTGTAAAAAAAATTTTACAAACACAGAAAAGTGTCTTAAACATAAAATTGCCTGAAATGTAAACGTCCAGAGATATATTCCAATACTACAATATAACATATGTTATCATGTTATTTTTATCAAATAGGATCCAGCAAAATTTATCTCATTAAGACCCTTGTAAATTCCTTGTAGTTTTACTATTTCTACTTTTCCCTTAGCTTAAGCTCTTCCAGGGTTTATAAAAAGTGATTTACAGTCTCAAGGTATTTGTTAAATGATAATTATCCCATTTATGAAAATAGTCATCTCCCATAGGCCACACTTCTTAATGTTACCATAATGGTGACAATTTTGGAAGAGAAACAACCTATAGCATTCATTGTGAAGTTTTTCATGACATTCATGGTTCCAGTTCTTTTTTATTATTTTATTTTTATTAGCTTACGTTTGCAGGCCATCTATTTACAATCATTTTGAGGAGTGGGTACATGTACAGAATAAAACTTGTTTCCTTTTTTTCTTTTAGACTTTAATGATTAACTATTTTCTCAAATGGGACAAAACAGCCTCTCTTAATTAATTCATCCAAAAACTAAGCTATCCATATGCAAAAGGTCCAATATTCATGCGACTTCATATACTTGTGATGTTCTTGGGGTTGCTAAGCATCTGTGCACAAAGAAAACTTCCCAGTCTCTCTTGCCTACATACTTCAAATACAAATGGAAGTATAATAAAGCCAAAATATGAAATCTGATTAATAATATAAAAAATTATCATTATTCACATGTAATTAAATTTCAAAATCAATTGGTATACTCTTTAATATCTAAAAAATTTAAAAGGCTTGCTCTTTTTCATCATTCTGTGGGACAGATCTATAAAGACAATGACAATTAGATCATGTTCACCACTGAGACCTCAGTATTATTCAATTATTCATCAATTAAATATTTCTTTAAACAACTAAATCATGCCAGGAGAGAATGACGCAAAAAAATTGACCATTATGAAGTTTAAATTCTACTGGAAAGAGAAAACAGCAAATAAATTTTACATAATGTACCAAGTATGTAACATCTATGATAGTGATCAGTGTTGGACAGAAGAGAATAAGGAATGTTGAGAACATCAAGAGGAGAATGCTTTAGTGAGTGTGTCTTTCAAACTAACTGAAGTAAGTCAAGTAAGATATATACATATATATTTATATATATATATATATATATATATATAATCAAATAATAAGTGAAAAATCCATATGTAAAATTTTCATATGTAATATAAGAACCAGAAAATTGATCAGTGTAGAAGAACAAAAGTAGTAAAACCAGGAAGAGTGAGAGATGAGAGTATTATTACCCTGTAGCATAAATGCTCCTAGAGACCATTCAGATAAACTCAGACAAAGCAAGGTATTCTTCAGATAAAATGTTAAAGCAGGGAATGCAATGTAACATTGTTTATATCAGGAATATGCTGCTCTAAACTAAATTGCCAAATTTATAGCATTTAATCTTTGCATAGTGATGAATGTATTTTGAAATTGCCTTTGACTGTTCCAGGACAAAACCAAAACATCTCAGATTTCTGGTGAGTGACTGGATGAAGAGAGTGAAGGAAAGACTGAATAAGCTGTCAATATAATTTTCTATATTCTAATATGGGCAAGAGAATAAACATAATTTCTACTAAATGATGTAAAAAGTGTAAGGATATAAGGCAGTTTTTCAGCAAGAAATATGAATTCAACTTAAGAGATAATGATTTTCAGGTGATATTGATAATCCAAATGCAGGTGTTCTGACCACATTATACATTCATTTCTTGAGCTTAATGGAAAGTTTTCAACTGGAATTTTATTTTAGGAGTCATTAGTGTATAGATAAAAATTCAAATTAGAGCAATAAGTACATGACATCAATTTAATATAATAGAGAGAATAAGAGCAATGGTGAGGATAGAATCCTGAGAAAATTAACATTTCAGGGATTCAACAAAGTCTGAAAATGATTTCTTGGTTCAAGTTACTTATATAATATGTCCAATTTGCAGTACTGTATCTGGAAAAGGTTTATAACCAATTGCAGTGACTCCTCTGGTATTCGAAGACAGTGTTTTAAATTTCCTCTGTGTATCAATAGCTGACCTTGTCCAGGTCCCTTATGTAAAATGTCATGGTATTTGCATATGACTTTATGCACCAACTTTATTTTTTTTCAGTCCACAGTTGGTTGGCTTCAAGACAGTGTGGTTTGGCAGAGGGACATCCCAGAGGAGAAACAGTTCACGTGTCAGAAGATAGCAAAAGCAGCAAGAAGGGAAAGAGATGCATGTGCTTTAAATAATCTCCAGAAGACTTATAATATGTAATTCAATGTAGATACTTTTACACTTTGTTTTTCTGGGAATAACCAAAATATGTATTCTATATTCATGCCTGTACATGTTCTATATAGTTGCCATTTTTTCTTTTTAATATTTTGAACTATGGGTACAAAATCACTGACACAGAAGTTGTCCTAAATATACTTGAGGAGAAATGGTGCATTTGTTTAGAACTGTTTAGTAAATAAAACATAATCTAACTTTGATCATTAACAGCAAATTACAAAAATGGTAAAATTTACACCACTCTAATAATTATGTGTGTTTCTTGATGTCACAATACCAAGAAATACAAGTAAGTTGTGTCAGTGAACATGAATGATCTGGACAGATACAAATAATGAACAATTTGTTCTCCCAAAGTCATTGGTTCTATCTTTATAAAGATGATTATTATAAATTCTTCTAATTGAAAGGCAAGGTGTTCTTGTTTTTTCTTTGTTTCAAAGGAGAAAATTGAGGGAGGTTATTAGCCATTTGTACTGAGATATACAATGAGGTTGTATAATTCTCTTGGGTTGTTTCTTTTAGAACATGGAGATATCCACAGGAATATAATACAACCTTATTCCCTTCTTAATACACTTGTCAACTACTCACAGTAATATAAACTCCTCGAGGTAATAGACAGCCTTGCTTTATAATACAAACCTTTGCCTCTTGACTGGCTAGACAAATGGCATATACTTGAGTCTAACAATATTTAGTTGAATAAAATATCACAAAGCAGGTCATTAACTCTCTGAACCTTATAATCTACTCAGAGTTTAAAAATATAGCTTAAACCAGGTATAGTGGCACATGCTTGTATTCCTAGCAGGAGGATAGCTATGTGTTCATGATCAGCCAGGTACCAACTAAGTGAGTGTAGTTGTTAATTTTGTCTGGGATAAGTATTGACCAGTGGAAAATAGGAGACAGGAACTATCCAAATTAATGTAGTTTTCCTGCCTTTTCTCCCTATGTAGTGCTTCAAGGTGCAATTTATGTATCAACAAGTCCAAAGACATTCCATGAATGTTTCTGTGGATTGTTACATGTATAGCAGAACAATGCATTACTTGTACTGTTTCACATGCATATTTGATTCATTTTCTTATCTTATTTTCTAGGTTTTCATTTTCTTTGTAAAGTGTCAATGTTTTAAGTCCTTGCCTCAGACTCTGCTTTCTAGGGAATGAGGACTAAAATAATCAGAAAACCATTATTAGAGTTTTACCATTCTCTATCTGTATTTTTTAGTTATATCACAAACTTTCTGAGTTTTTGCATCATCTGCTGCCTGCATTGTTTCTCTTCCTCTCCTTTTAGTGAACGTGCCTGGGCATGCACACGCACACATGCGTGCGCACGCACACACACACACACAGATTTGAACAATTCATTTCTTAATGTACAGAAGCGCTTATAGTTTGGTGAAAGAGTTTTATTCTCTGTACAGATAGGCACAGTTCATTTTAAAGAGACATGATTCCTTCCTGGGAGGGAGACAAGTTACTCTTTAACTTCAAGATCTGGAACTTATCTGATACAAAAACTAAAATAGAAGTCAGAAAATAATGTGAACAACAGAGAAAGGATAAACTGTAGATAAAAGAGAGAACTGATCTGATAAAAGGGGGAAAACATGAAGACAATCATAAGAAAATGAAGGAAATTATTGGACACAAAAGGGTGTGCAAAGAATGATAGAACTCTGTATATCCTTGTGATTTTGATACCATTGTATAAATTCCAAATGCTTCTTGTTGTTGGATTTCCTATGGAATCAGATGAAAGTGATAAGTTCTATGTTTGGATAAATATGGACTAACGCAGTTAAAATACAAGATTAGTGAAAGACAAAACTCCCCAGATAGCTTGTGCTGACAGATACATGATATAATCATCGGCTGCATCTCAAATATCTTCCTACTCTAGAATGTGTGCAAGTACATCCTTTTACACTGTTTGCTAAATGCCTGGATCTGCATGCAAAGCAAAGATAAGAGATGTTCAGGCAATGACATTTTAGAAATGTCACTGAATTTTGTAATAGTTTAGAATAGGATCGTGCATAAAATGACATTTATGTCATTACAAATGTCTAGATTTGGACTATCCACATTTATATCCAGACACCACCTATGTAACTTTTGGAAAGCTACATGAACTTGTGCCTTAATATCTGTCTGTAAAATGAGGATTATAAGGCTCATTATCTTGTAGGATTGTTATGAGACATAAAAACTGTTATGTATTATGAATTTTCTTCTTAAAGATATAGTCAGGACATGTGAACTAATAAAGGAATAAATGAAGAAATGGAAGCAGAAGGGATGGAGAGAAAGCGTGAAGAAGTGAGGAGGAAAAAAGAAAGAAGAGATGAAAGATTTGTGCAGTGGTTTTATTATAGCCAATGAGATTTATCTGAGGTGCAATTATTGCTAATTGAAAGATGAGATGGAGGGAAGAAAGTGTGAAGGCAAAAGAGGAGAGAGATTGAAAGGAAAGCAAGTAGGAAAGGAAGAAGTCAGAAGAAAGAAAGGCTGAGAGCATGTGAATGCTGGTGGCATTGAACATTTAGTTTATTTCATTTCTGTACATGATCCAATACTTTTTATCTGGTAAATAATTACTATATTTTCTTACTTTAAGGCCAATTTTCATAAGACTTTCCAAAATTATCTTATACTAAAAAGAATAATATAAGGAAGAGATTTTGAAAGGCTGAAAGTTTAGCAAAATTGATGCCACTAGCTTTCTTTTTTGAAATAACTGGTATGTGATTTTTCCAACAGTTAAATAGAGAAAAGACCAGGAGATGTTCTGAAATCAGTTATCCAACATTGCTTTTACATGGAACTATTTTAGTGTATTTGTCTCCAGTCAAATGTAAACATTTTTATTTTGGATTATAGAAAGTTCTCCTAGGATAAAAATCTTTATATTTTCCTCATTATGATAAGTGAAGATAGGTTAGTGCTTTAGCTTCTTGCAGATATCCATTAGGAAAAATATTAGCATCATCTCATATTACAAAACTAGGCGGTTCTCTCACTTGCAGGTTAAGACTCACATAGATTGCCCATCCTTTGACAGTGAAATTGTGTCATAGAAAATCTCAAAGCACAAAGAGAAAAGCCAAAATCATAAAATATCTTATTGCTAACATTCATTTCTACATACTTAATGTGATTCAGGCTTATGATAACAACATCATTCATTATTCCATGTAATTCTCAGAACCTTGACTTAGACTAGTTTCTATCTTCTTTTATAGATGAGAAAATCAACATAGGATAAAAGATATCTCTAAACTCCCCAGGTAGTCAGTGACAGCCTAATACTCTAGCTTCATTGTGTGTAGTGATAAACCCCATGCATAAATCAGATTTCCTACCATTGAGACACAATACCTTATACCCACTCATTAAAGAAAAAGGTTTAACTTAGTTTATGGGTTCAGAGGCTCAGTACACACGGGGTCAAAGGCAGAAACACTATGGAGGAAGGAAATGGTTGTGGAAAGCTGTTCAAATATTGGCAACCAGGAATTAGAGAGAGAAGGGTGGGGCCAGAGACAATTTTATGCCCCTTCCAGGTCAAGATTCTACTGATCTGCCTGCTCTTAGCAGGTCCCACTTCCTAATAGTACATTCAGCTATTAACCCATCAGTCTATTAACCAACTGGTGAACATAATACCCCATGATTCAGTCACACCCCAAATCTCCACTTCTGAAAACATGAAGCTTCCATGGGACATTTTATCATAAAGCCCATATTCTTAAGCATACTTCTGTGGATGGAGGACTTTTGACTGGCTACTGAGAGATAACAGTAAGAGTTTTTGACTAGCACTTCATCCATCCAAGTCTCAGAAAATGAGTAATTAGCAAATGTTTCTTGTATTTTCATCACTGTTTCTTTGCGAATAATCAAATCATCTACAAGGATATTTTAATGTAATTAGTAATACATACAACATTTATCTATCAATGTACAATCATCTGTGAAAACTGAACAAGTATGATGAAAACATCTTTATTTTTCATATTTCCTCAATTTTAAGAACAAAAATGGTATTAGTAAATTAATAAAATTAAGAAAAATGATTTTGCAGAACAGCATTTTTATATAGCACTTAGAATTTATGTACGCATGACATATATGCCTATATGTATGTTCACTCATATATGCAATGTAGCAGTTTGGAATATGAACTTAATTAGCTTTCCATGTTGCAAATGCTGTGCGTGCACTGTGTTTTGCTATGTCTTTGTCAGGAAAATACAGATGTACATCATAACAATTGAACACCTTTTTTGAATGTGGTGATTATGAAGCATTTTTATGGTATTGGTAATGATCCAGAATGGATTGACTATGATAGATCAAGCATTTGTTAGCAGTCAGCAACTTTGTACAAATTAAGGTTGAAGAAATTTTTCTCTTGGTAAGATCTTATTTGATTGAGGATATTATAAAAGACATACACTGCAAGTGCACTATTTCCACTGTCAAATTCTTTAGTTAAACTATGAGCTCTCTGCATGATTGGAGAGGGTAAAAAGGCTAGAGGTTAGTACTTTCAGTTTGCTCATCAGGTAATTGAAATGAGCTCTATTACCATATTATACTTCGGGTTTTTTTTTTCTTTTTAAATCACAGAACAAATATAAAGGAGGTTGGACGGCATACACTTCATTTAAAATATCATCCTGAAGAGTCATGCATGGTTAAATTCCCTGGAGGGAATTCAAGTCCCAAGGACTCTGAATATGACAAAGTGAATTTAGTTATTTCTGTATTACAATACTGGCTCTTCTACTCGTTCGCATTTTAATTTGACCATGGGTTGATTTTTAGCTATAATTTTTAAAAGGTTACTATTTATTATTACTTGTACTAGTAAGGAAGATCTCTAAAAATTGACCACATCTCATAGAGCAGTGTAAAGTATCTTGTCAATTGTCATTCAATTCAAGCATAAATATTTTGTATGCACATTTGTCATACACAGATAATGAACATGTGTAAATCTGGGTCTTGTAGGTTAGTTATTCATACAAGAGAAGAAAGCTCACTAAAAAATGAAAGTGAAGATGTGATAAATATCAACTGGTCATTATATTCAGCCAAATTAAAAGGAATTTTGAGAAACAAGAGATAATATTCAGCTACAAGATTGGGATATGTTCATAGCTAGGTGGATATGGAGAAGAGTAATGGAAAGGGTAAAAATATTAATACTGAAGAGAATAGTTAGGAAAAACTAGAGAGCAATATAGAAAGAGAACATGACTGTTGGTAGAGCTGTAAAATCACCAATCATGTGAGAAAAAAATTAGGTTTGGGTTTAGATGAAACGGCTCAAAAATTTTTATTTTGTTTTGTTTTGTTTTTTGATGATTGAAAGCAATATGTTGCTACTTTTATCATAAAACCTGAAACAAATTATTTGTCTCTTCTTGATGAATTTCACACAAATATTATATTCTTTTCTATGTACAAATTATTTTTAAAGCAGTTTTAGGTTGACAAGAGTAAGCAAAAAAACAAAACAAAACAAAAATAGTTTCCCATTTAACTGCTCCCTTACTTCTACTCCCGTATTTGTCAAACTATCAGCACTTAGCTCAAAATCAGTGTTTGTTGCAATCTATAAGCCTGTGTTGACACCACAATATCACTTAGACTCCATAGTTTATATTAATATCCTTGCTGTTACACACTGTATGGATTTGAACACATGTATAGATGTTAGCTTGTATCTAGATATCCACCCTCACCCTCCAGCCTCATGCAGTCATAAATGAGTCTTCTTCGAAGTGATTTTATCTAAAGTATGTGATGCTGGAAATGATTCTTGGTACCTTGCTAGACTTAAGGGCGTCCTACCCTGGGTGTGACATGATGGGTAGAAAGAGGGCTATTGCTCGTGACTTGCTGCTTTACTGTCTTACACCTGCTGCCTTCTTCCTGACATAAACTGTTTCTCCTTTGTGATGCCCCTCTGCCATGCCACCCTGCTTTGAATCCAACCAACTGTACACTGAGACCTCTGCAAACTGGAAGCCAAACAAACCTTGCTTCCTTTAGCTGAGGGTGCCAAGTATTTTGTCTCAGCAAGAAAAAAGTAGCCAAGACATAGAATGACAAGAATCCACACTTGTATCATGCAGAATACTTTCACTATCCTGAAGTTCTGTGTTCTGTTTCTCCCACCTTCCACTTTAACCTCTAACAACCACTGATGTATTTCATCATCTCCTTAGTTTCATGTTTTCTAATACACTATATTTGGAATCATATGCAGTGCATCTTTTTCAATTTGGCCTCATTCACTTATGTTTCCTCCATGCTTTTTTAAGTCTTGATAACTCATTTTTTAGCACTAAAGGCTATTTCCTTTTCTGAGTGTAATTTAGTTAATTTAATTTGCCTAATGAGGAACATCTCAATTTTTCCAAGATTAAATAATTATGAATAAAACTTCTATAAGCAACTGTGCACAGGTTTTTGTGTAGATATAAATTTTCAAACTACTTTGGATGTATGTCATGGAGCAATTGCTGGATCATATGATGAAACTATGTTTAGTATTGTAGGAAATTGCCAAACTGCCTTCTAAGATGACAGCACCACTTTGCATTTCCACTAGCAATGAATAAGACTATTGTCATTCCACATCACCACTAGCATTTCTTGTTATGAGTGTTTTACACTTTGGGCATTCTAATAGAAGTTTAGTGATATCACAGTGATGTTTTAATTTTAAATTCCATGATAACATATAAAATTGAGAATTTTTTCATGCAGTGCCCTTTGTTTATATCTTTGGTACATATCTTCTGAAGGATCTTGTTCCTATATCTTAGCTTGTTTGTCCATTTTTATATTTTTCATTTTTAAGAGTTCTTTGATATTCTGGATAGCAACCTCTACTAGATACATCTTTTGCAAATATTCTCTTTCAATATTTGAACATTCTCTTGTTATCTTAATAGTGACATTCATAATATGGCAGACATTTTTAATATTAATCAAGTCTTGTTTATTAGGGCTTTCTCAGATTATGCTTTTGGTGTTATCTCTGAAAATTCACCACCCTATCCAAAGTACCTGTATGTTCACTTATGTTATGATATCTTCTAGGAGTTCCATTGTTTTGCAATTTATATTTATATATTTGATCCACTTTAGTTTGTTGATGGATAGATCTGTTCTGACTAATATTTTTCACATAGATAACTAGTTGTTTCAGGATTATTTATTGTAATGACTATTCTGTATCCATTGCATTTATTTTACTCCTTTGTGGAAGATCAGTTGATGATGTAGGTCTGTTACTTGTCTGTCTATACTTTTTCAGTGAGTTCTATTTCTACTCTTTTCTTATCTTGTCTTTCTTTATATTGTATTACAAAGGTCTCTTTTATCATTTCTCAGAGTCTAAAGTCTAATTTATTCTATGTTACTGATTTACCAAAACTTACATTGTGTTTTCCCTTCTTACTTCAAGACTATTTTATGAGATCATCGCTTACTGTAATTTCAACAGTTTTCTTTAGCAAACTGCAACTTAGTTTGTGTTTTGTTGTTGTTGCTGTTATATTATCATCAGTACACCAGTGTAACTGGTCCTCACTGCTTTATACTGCTAGAGATTCTTCTCAGTAGATCGTTAATCTTTGTAATCCACTTGTGACAGGGGTCAAATCAGAAATTAGTAAAACATCTGTCTTTGTCTCTGTCTTTTTCTCTTGTCTTTCTCTGTCTCTTTCTCTTTGCCTTTCTCTCTCTCTCTCTGTTTTTTCTCTCTATCTGTGTGTGTGTGTGTGTACATGCATTACAGTATTTCCACAGATGATTAACGTGAGCAACATCAAATTGAGCAAACTGAGGAAGCAGACCAATTCTGAATTTGGGAGCCACCATCTAAGAGTATGGGGGCCTGCGTAGAACAAAAGAAGAAGGAAGCAGCAGATGAGTACATGATTTCTGTTCTATGCTCATTGGTTGCCATGAGATAAGTTGTGCTCCTCTGTCACATCTGTGGCCATATTATGCTTCACTATGAGCCCAGAAAAAAACAGACCCAAGTAAGCATGGACTCAAACTGCTGAGTCAAAATAAATCTTTTCTCCTTTAAAAGTTACTGTTCTTGGGTATTTTTGACACAACAATAAAAAGCTATTTAATACAAAGCATATGCCAAAATCAAGGCTGAAACCTGTGGCTATTATTTCCCAACAAGAATGCTCCTGGAACAAATTACATTTGTAAAAAACAGTTTACACAAACACAGTGTTGGCAAAAGATAGGACTTCCATATGGATGCTTGCACATTTAGAATCCATTGACTGAAGCCATGGTTTAATGAGGATATAACTCTGACAGTCTCACAGTGTTCTACACTGTGAATTTGTGTTTTGTGAAGAAGCATTATTGGACAGTTATACTTGACATGGGAAGATGAAGTATACACAGTATGTATTTTTTCTGTCCTGTGGTGAGAAAAGTACCTGATTTTGGTAAAATAAAAAATGTGGGAACTCATCCTTCATAGATGGAAAAAAAATGTGTTAGAGAGACATTTGGGTTAGTTAGCTCTCCATTACAGTAGCAATATACCTGAGACAATAAGCTGAAAAACATGAAAAGTTAATTTTGGTTCATAACTTTGGGAATTTTAGTTCATGGACTTTGGTTCACTGCTTTTGGGGTTATGGGGGTGATGCATCACACTGAGATGGAGGCAGTAGTTGCTCACTTCATAGGAGACAAAAAAAACATATGAAGTAAATAGACTATTCCAGCATCCCAATTTCATTTATGAGCACTCACCTAAGACTATTTAACATTTTTGTAAGTTTTATGTTTTAAATATCTCACTATCTCTCAATAAAATAACCAGGAGCCACTTTTGATAAAGGAGCCTCTCCAGGATATTTGTGCAACACAGAGTAGTACTATAATGCAAAGATTATCATTATTGTGTGATTTCTGTATTCCCTTGTTTTTATTTTTCTCTCATATTGAAAATTTTTCTGAGTGAAAAAAATTTAAATTATAAACAAATATTCCTATTTATCTCTATATTGAAACTATGTCAATTTTAAATAAACAGTCAGTATTTTTTAACTTGTGCATATACATGTATTTCATTCTTTTTGGAACAGTAAATGTAATACAGAAATTCAGCATAGAAATAATTACACAGTTTTTATTTAACTTTTCCATGCAGGCATTCTCCAAATGTTATCTTCAGTCTTTTGGTGCATAAGTCAAAACGGAGCAGATAAGTATACCCAGTTCTCTTTCTTTATTTCCCTTTAGGTTGCCACTTTCAATCTATGTTGCTGGTAAATACAAAGAAGTAAAATGAATAAGAAAGAATATTACAGGCTTCTTTTGAGTTTCTTAGAACACACTGCTTCTTTCTGTGTTTGAAGACAATTATAGTTTGAATAGGAAACATGAATTTTGAAAGCTGTCGATGTCTATCTTACTTTGTCATGGGTTTTACACACTGTGCTAGTTATCTTTCCATCACAAGAACACAAAACCTAAACAGATTAATTTATATAAAGATAAGCTTTTGTTTCACTTTAGGGTTTTCAAGTTTGTAGTCCGAAATTGGAAATCCTGTTGAATTAGGTATTTTATGAAGGTGTGGGATGGAATTGGGAATGAGCTGATAGGAAAGAAACCCAAAAGAAAAGTGATGCCCATGGTCCCACAATCCCCTTCAAATTCATGTCCCACTGGCTTTAAGACCTCCCACGAGGCTCAGTTTGCTAAAGATTCCACCCTCAGTACTGAGTCTTTTAACACGTGCACTTTTACCGAACACGTATCCAAACTACAGCACATGGTTATCTTATATTCTTTGTGGCATTCTGAACTTACATGCATTGCCATCAAAAACACTACATACAAATAAAGAGGTAAGGATACACAAATATTGTGTATACCTCATCTGCCCATGTCAAGTATAATTGTCCCATAATGCTTCTTCACAAAACACAACTTCACAGTGTAGAACACTGTGAGACTGTCAGAGTCTTATCCTCATTAAATCATGGCTTTATCCAATAAATTCTAAATGTGCAAGCATCTATATGGAAAGTCCTATCTTTTACCAACACATTTTAACTTCCCAAAATGAAAGGGAAAAGAAAGGACAGCTCTACATGTACAATTTAATGCTTCCAAACTCATTAGTTTAAAGAAATTATTCTAAGGATTGATGTAAGTGAAGATCTAGAGGGAAAAAAAAACATAAAAAATTAGAAAACTAGAAAAGCTGACTTCTCTTGAAAATAAAACAAAATAGCACATGAAAGAAGCATTAATATTTCTAAAGAAGTAAAATTTCTGTATTAAAGTGATATTTCCTATTGCTCCTAATATAATGGGTTAAATCCATCAGATTAAGACTGTAATCAATATGGAATGTGGTATATGTATCTGAAGAAGATTAAGAATTTGTAATGGTCATTCTAGCTGCAGCAACACACTTATAAATCTTTACAGGATTTGCATTATATATTTCCTGTAATTTCTAAAATAGTTCAGAGCATTATATTTAGTGAGGCAACTGTATAATTAGCCTTATATTCATAGCTAAGTAAACAATCTTTATTCTGCTTTCATTTCCATGTAGTACTCTCATAAACAGTAAAACAGAATTTATCAGAAGTTATGAAATGATATAAAAGAAAATCATAAATAATATAAAATAATAAAATGTGTAAAGACACATTAATAATAAAATTCTACCTACATAGAAATGAACCAAATTTAAATTTAAACTCTTTCAACTCCAACTTCTCACTTAGACATTACAGGAAGAAAAATTTAATTTACTTGAAATCAATTTAATGCACTGCAAAGTTCCATTGCATTCAAATCCAAAGCATTTTAAGTTCTAAGTCAGTTACCTGATTTTTAAAAATTAAAACTATCTAAAAATTAAAAGTATCTAGAAAGTATCTTCCTCAAATTCTCATTCTTTCTAACACTCACACAAATGGTCAATGTCTATGATAAGGAGCTTGGTTTTGAGGAACTAAAGACTGGACTGTCTTCTATTAGAATGGTACAATTATTCATGAGTTTCTTAAAACTTTCATTGATTAAATTATATGTGTCTAAAGATATCCACTTATTAGGAAACTTTACTATTTAGAGTTCTGGCAGCTGAATATGTGTAAGTTGATTTCCAGTACACAGGGGAAGCTTTGAAACATCACTCCCAACTGGTAAGACCATGCCTAGCATCCCAAATCACCAGAGGATGCATACCAGGTCCACAGGGACCTAACTGAGCCACACCCACCGACCTCCAAGCAGCTAGCAGAGGCCTGAATTCAGTCCCAGGAGACAAATGTGCAAGAGTTGAATCCCAGTGCACTGGAGAAACTTTGGAACATTGCTCCCAGATAGTAGGACCACGCCCAGCATTTCAAATCACTGGAGGATGCACGGGAGGTCCCCACGGGCCTAATTGGGCCATGCCCAGTTACCTCCAAGTGGCTAGCAGTTGCCAGAGGTTGCCCTGGGATCCAAAAGTGGGCCAGGTGATTCCCAGCAAATGGGGGAAGCTTTGGAACATTGTTTGAATCCTGGAAATGTAGGAAAATGACGAAACAGAAGAAAGAGCAAAATGCAATCTCAAACTTCCAGTCCAACCCAAGCAAGAATAGAAGACATAGACACAGAAAAAAATGTAAACCTTAATGTCAAATTCCTGAAATGATAAAAAGTGAAGCAAAGAAACAACTCTGGGAAGTTATAAAAGAACTCAGATCATAAATAATCTCTCATGTAAAAGAAGAAATGATAAATGTAATGAAAGAAGTGGTGAATACATCTAACGAAGACATAGTTAAAAAATTAGAGGAACAATGCAAAAAGATGGAAACCCTGAAGGAACAATATAAGAAACAAACAGAATGCATGAAGCAGATTCAAAGAGCTATACAGCAAATCATAAATTCCACCAAAAGTTGACAAAACTGTCTCAACAAAAGTGAAGATAGAATTTCAGAACTCAAAGACAAGATTGCAGCTAGTGAACAGGAAAAGAAAGATCTTTCAAAAATAACAAGAAACCAGGAAATAACAATTCAACAGCTGCAAGATGATGAAAAGAGAAACAACAGAAGATTGATAGGGATAAGCAGAAAAGAAGATGACAACACAAATGATATCAAGAGACTATTTACAGAAGTAATAGCTGAAAACTTCCCAAACATGATAACTGAAACTGACATACAGATCAGTGAAACATATAGAACTTCAAATAACCATAAGCAAAATAAAACTACACCAAGACATGTAATAATTAACATTCCTGAAATCCAACATAAGAACATAATATTAAAAGCTGCTAGAGAGAAGAGAGAGATCACCTCTAAAGGAACACTTATGAATATCACAGCAGACTTCTCAACACAAACAATGAAGTCAAGAAAAGCATGGAGAGAAATATTTCAGATCCTAGAGGAAAAAACTTCCAAACCAGACTGATGTACCCTGCAAAACTGTCCTTCAAAATGGATAGAGAAATAAGATACTTCCATGACAAAGAACAGCTGAAGAACTTCATGACCACTAAAGCAACCTCGCAAAAAATACTGAAAGACATTCTAGATAGATATAGGAAAAAAACCACTAAGCAAGACAAACAAACAGAGAGGAAAGGTAAAGAATCAACAGCAGAAAGATAACATGTCAAAAGTAAACCAATATATACATCAGTTGTAACCATTAATGTAAATGGCCTCAATTAATCAATTAAAAGAAACAGACTGCCAGAATGAATCAAGAATCAACATCCAACCACATGCTATCTACAAGAAACCCATCTAACCCCAAAGGAAACTCATAGACTGAAAGTCAAAGGACAGAAAAAAATATTCCATGCAACAGGACCCCCCAAAAAGCAGGGGTAGCTATTCTGTTTGCAGACAATGTGAACCTCAGACCAAGAATGATGCAAAGATAAAGAAGGTCACTATATACTAGTTAGGGGAAACCTTCCAGAGGAAGAGATAACAATCTTAAATATCTATGCACCAAATTTGTTTTGTATGACCAGCCATACAAAACAAATATTAACATAAATGAAAAATCAAATAATCAAGAAGATTAATGAATAATCAAATCATCAAGAAGATTATACACCATGACCAAGTGGGATTCATCCCAGGAATGCAGGGATGGTTCAACATAAATCAATAAATATAATCCACCATAACAAAAGAGTCAAAAATAAGAATCACATGATCATTTCCATAGATGCAGAAAAAAGCTTTTGATAAGGTCTGACACTTATTCATGATAAGAACCTTACAGAAAATTGGAATACATGGTCTTTACCTCAATATGATAAAAGCGATCTATGACAGCCCAAAAGCCTGCATCATATTAAGTGACCAAAAACTGAAGGCCTTTACCCTAAAATCAGGAACAAGACAAGGATGTCCATTATCACCACTCCTATTGAATATAGTGCTGGAAATACTAGCCACAGAAATTAGACAAGAGGGAAAAACAAAAGAAGTAGGGATAGGAAAAGAAGAAGTTAAATTATCATTATTTGCAGATGACATGATACTCTACATAGAAGCCCCTCAAAACTCCATTGAAAGACTCCTAGGTATAATAAATAAATTCAAGATACAAAGCTAGAAACAAAATCACACTCAAAAATTAACAGCATTCCTATACACTAACAATAAAATTACTGATAAAGAAATAAGAGAAGCCTTTACAATAGCATCCAAAAAGTTAAATACTTAGGAATCAATCTAACAAAAGAAGTAAAAGATCTATCCAGGGAAAATTATGATACCCTGAAAAAGAAATTGAAGTAGACCCCAGAAAATGGAAAGACATTGTTTGTTCGTAGATAGGAAGAACAAACATTGTGAAAATGGCCACCCTCCCAAAATTGTTATGCAGATTTAATGCAATCCCAATCAAAATACCACTAGAATACCTCACCGATCTAGAGAAATCACTCCTAAAATTCATCTGGAATCAGAAGAGACCTGGAATAGCAAAGGCAAATCTAAGCAACAAAGGCAAGGCAGGAGGCATCACAATTCCTGACTTGAAGTTAAACTACAAAGCCACTATAATAAAATTGCATGGTATTGGAACAAAAACAGACCTGAAGATCAATTGAATAGATTAGAAGATACAACTACAACTAAAAACATACTCAGCCACCTTATCTTTGATAAAGGGACCAAACACATCTACTGAAAGAAAGTCTCGTTAATAAGCGGTGCTAGAAAAATTGGTTCTCCATGACAAAAACTAAAACTAGACCCACGCCTATCACCATGTACTAAACTAAAGTCTAAATGGATCAAAGATCTAAATATTAAAGCAGAAACACTAAATCTTTTGGAAGACAAAGTAGGTAGAAATCTTGAAGACATAGGGATAGGTAAAGAATTCATGAACAAGCATCAAACCGCACATGAAATACTTCCCAGAATCAATAACTGGGATCGCGTCCTATTAAAGAGTTTCTGCATGTTGAAAGAAATCTACAGCATAGTGAAAAGAAAACCCACAAACTGGGAAAAAATCTTAGTGAACTGTCCCTCAGACAAAGGACTTCTGTCTAGAACTTATAAAGAATTAAAATAATCAGATACCCAAAATTCAAAGACCCATTCAAAGACTGGGCATCTGAGATGAATGCACAGTTCTCACATGAAGAAATACAAATGGAAATAAATGCATGAAAAAACGTTCAGCATCATTGGTCATTAAAGAAATGTAAATTAAAACCACACTGAGAGTCTATCTCACTCCAGAAAGAATGGCCAGGATAAATTAAACTACCAAAAAAAAATGCTGTAGAGGCTGTGGGGAAAAAAGGAACTGTTCTGCACTGTTGGTGGGAGTGCAAACTGATGCAACCACTGTGGAGGTCAGTCTGGAAATTCTTCAAAAAGCTGGCATTGGAAGTCCCATTTGACCCAGCTATTCCACTCCTAGGCATATTCCCAGAAGAACTGAAAACATCATACCAACAGTGCATCCATGTTTATAGCAGCACAATTTGTAATAGCCAGATCTTGGAAACAACCTAAATGCCCATCAACTGAGGAATGGATAAAAAAGATGTGGTATTTTTGTACAATGGAGTACTACTCAGCTATAAAGAATGACCACACTGAGATATTTATAAGTAGATGGATGCAACTTGACACCATACTCATAAGTGAAATAAATCAAACTCACATGTGTAAATATCATATAGTCTCCCTAGTGTAAGAAATGGTAAGAGTTCATAAGATACAAAAATTCAATAACTACAGTGAAAGTATAAGAATCTGCTTAAAGGGGAAAATAATATCTCAGAGAAAATGAGGAAATAGAAAAAGGAAGGGAAAAGAAAAAAATATCCAAATTATATAAACACACAGTGTAGCTAAGATGATTGTGCTGCAAATTTTATAAGTTTTTGAAACAAAATAGTTAACATTGATAGGATTAGAACAATTGTGCTACTATTGTATGGTGATCTGAGTAACTCTTGAATATTACCATGTAAAATAACAACCATAGCTATGTTCATACTACCTTGTTTTGAAGGCCTATATTGTCAATGTTCTGGGCTCTTTGCTATTGTTTATTTGTCTTTTTTGTTTCATGTTTTTCTAGGAATTTACTTTGTTTTGTTTGTTTTGTTTTTCCCCCTAATACAGAAAGGATAGGTATACATGTAAAGACTCATACATGCCTAGAACTTCTTCTAAACAATTTATGAGAATTAATTATATAATGCATGATGAAATGAACAGCTTTTTTGAAAAAAAAAGAGACACTATGGCATCCAGTGCTGATTCCATAACATCCCTCTGTGCAATCCAGCAATACTATTATTATTTGTTCAGAGTGATTTTAGTCTGTTTTGTATTGTTTAATTTCAGCATACATGAAGGTATGGACAGCTATTTTGAAGAGAACGAGACACATTATGGCAGCCATTGTTTATTTCCCTATTGTCTGGTTTTGAAGACCTAAAATGCCTTCATCATCATATTCTGATCAGTTTAATTCTACTTTATCTTGTATGAATTCATTGTGCATGAAGATATGCACAACTATTAGGAAAAAAAACAAGAGACAGTATGACAAACAGTTACGATCTCCTGTTGTCTTGCTTTGAAATCTGTGTCTCTTACATTGTTTTCTTATGATCTGCTTTGATCTGTTTTTTTATCTTTAGTTTTACCCTCTTTAAAATAAAATTAAAAAAGAATTTAATATTTAATAGTAAGCATGGAACAATACCATGATTATTCATACATAATTCGGTACATTTTGGTGAAATGAAAACACTCATATCCATTATTTTGAGGAAAAATTATGACAACTTCAAGTACTATCTATCCAGAATACTTTCTCTTTAATTAATACTCACTTCTCCAAAAAAGTTACCATTCTGGTTTAAGTAAGTATAAATTATTTTTGCTGGTAAAATTTTTGACATAATCTTTTGGGTTTATCTTCTTTCATAAACTATTTTACACATAAAGCTCACTTATACTTTTGCATGTAGCAGCATTTTGCTCATTTTTACATATGTTTCTGTTGTGCATGAATGTAAGCCAACTTATCCATTCTACTGTTGAACTGATATTATTTTCGTTTGAGGTGCACTTTAAGACTTGTCTCCTGGTGAAAATAGATAGCAAATTTCTATAGAATTTAAGTTGACAAGTGATACTTTCAATTACAGATTGGCAATCATTTTAAAATTTGTATTGCTAAACAATTTCTAGTTTCTTAGACAGCATTTTCATTTCTGTCAGCAATGTGTGAAAGTTTTCTTTTTTCTAGAGTTGTTTTTTTTTTATTTATTTTTTTTTAGGCAAGGCCTCATTATGTACCACAGGGTGACAATTAAGCAGTTTATGTAGCCCAGGCTGGACTCCAACTCATGGTAGTCCTCCTGCCTCAACTTCTACAATGCTGAAATTATAAACCTGCGCCACCTTACCCAGCCTTATGGTGGTGCTGGGATTTTTAAAGTTAATCAGTTTTGTGGACATGCAGTCATTTTATCCAGATATTTTCTCTGTTGAATAATTAGGTCTTAAGGGTTAATTCTCTGCAGTGTCTCCAAGTAATAATTGTATTCTTAAGTGTTAATGTTAATGCATCTTAAGAGTTAATTCTATGCAGAATATTATATTAATCAAAAGACGAGGAACAGATAGATACTGGGTAAGCAATCAATGTTGTAAACTTAACATTTTAAGGGATTTTCCCCCCCGGGATCCCTCAGTCAACTCTACTTATATTTTACCTCTACTCCCAGTCTGTATTGATGCCTTTGGTTTCTAAGCATCTGTGTAAATGTAACTTTGTGTCCAACTATGCAATTGACACCTTTCAGCTAACAGAATCAGCAAGCAATCTTCAGACTCCATGCGTTCCTGAGGTTCTTTCAAATCTTTGTGTTTTTTAGGGTGACATGGCAATATAGGTAGCATTTTTATTGAAGTCCACTTGGCCAGTGGTTCAATTTATGCAATCTTTGCTACACATCAGAAACCTGAACATTTTTTCTGCTTTGTTAAGAGCAGTTAACCTTTATCTTAAACATTAGACATTCAGACCATTCAACAAGTCACTCAGCCTTTAGATAATATTGCTTCTGGGAAACATATTTTCCTACAGGTGAGTCACTATCAGCTGTACTGACATAAAAAATTCTAAAAAGCACAGCCAAGGTTAAAATATCCCAGACAGGAAGCATTAGAAGTCTCAGTAACTTCACAGGTACTTTTTATGGAGAATTTCTTTGAAACTAAAGTGATGTCTTCTTTGTAGAAATTTATGCTTGAATTTAAGAATTGTTCAAGAGAAACCATCATTCCAGCACAGTTCTGCCAAATATGATAAAACTCTAATGTTTCTAAGCAAAATTTAGATAATATATAGTTCATTCCAATTTATAATGTTTGATTTACATTATTCTATATCAAGAACTTACTTCATTTAAAAAGTTGTCGGTTTTGGATAGAGATGCCATCCCAATCTTCTAAGGGGTGATATTAAAATTATAAGTACATATGCTAATCATGCATTGAAACAATGTCCTGGAGGAACCCTAGATTCATAGGTAGATCAAGGGGGAGCTCAGTTTTCACAGGAGGACACACCAAGAAACCCATATAGGATAGTCCAGGAATACGGAAAAAAACTCTAATCAACAGATAGGTTTCAGTCAGCCTTGCCATGCAGTCATGTATCAATTCATGGCCAGATACATTCTGTGAGTTTCAACCCTAATGTTTGAGCTGTCATTTGATTCAAAAAACAGTAAAGCACAATCTGTTTTTTTTTAATATCACTTCCCATCAAGTTACAGAAAAACCTACTACTTTTCTCTTGTTGCTAGGTCAAAATATCCAACACTTGAAGTTAAGGGAAGAAATGTTTATTTAGCTCACAGTTTGAAGAAGTTTCAGTCCATATTCAGCTGGCTCCAAGGCAGAGCATCATGGCAAGGGGCAAAAGTTCATGGAAGCAGAAGACAGCAAAAGGGGGAAGAGCAAGCCTCTTTTCCTCCCTTAGATTTTATTCAGGCTACCCACCCTAGGGCATATGTACCACTCATGCCATCTCCATGCCCTCTTCTTGTACAGGTTCAGGATGTTTACAATATGAGGACCCTGGCCCCTTGATGAGTTGCTTAAACTTCAAAACTTCTCAAATTGACACAAAGAATCAACCATCACAACATCTTGGAGCAAACTGCCTCCCTAGGCATGTCTGCTAGCCCTATGATGTAGAACTATTGAGTCACTTCTATCTTCTTAAATTGACACTAAATATCAATCATTACTCCTCAGTTTTTCTGTGTTCAGTAGATACCACAAGTGAGCACTTTGGGTCTTTCTCTCTGTCCTAAATGACTTCTGACCACAGCATTAAAAGTGGGCTCTAGCATATCTCACATCTCATGTCTAGCACTTGCCTGTGTTTTCACCAGTTGAGTAATTATAGTGGAATTTCTTGGGTATTCCTTTTGGAAATATTATTTACTTTTAAGTTAAATTTGATCAACCTTAGAGATCTTTCCTGCAACTTTACACTGGGTACCTTAGGTCTTGTAAAAAAAAAAAAAAACTACTCACAATTTCTAAAATATAGACACAACTATTACCTAGTCTTGAATAACTGCATAAGGCTTAGTCATCTTGCATTTACTTTGACTTTGTTAAATTTCAGTGGGAATCATTGATGGTCTGTCAGCTTTTTATTTTTGTGAAGAAAGTAACTTAGAGAAGAAAATGTTTATTTTAGCCCATGGTTCCAGAGATTTCCATCCATGATCAGCTTGCTCCATTTGTTTAGTCAAGTGGTGACACAGACATGTTAGAGCAGAAAGTCATGGTCAAGGAAAACTGCTCACTTCATCACAGCTAAGAAGCAGCATGACAGGGAAAGTGCCAGAGAATGAATAAGGAATCAGAGATCAGAGATCTCCCCAAGGTCAAGCCAACCTGGGCCACTTGTTTCAACTAGGCACTACCTAGTTGATAAATTTCTATTATCTCTCAAAAATGTCATTAAATTAGAATAGCATCAATACTGATGCATTTCATGCATTGAACTTAGAGCCCTCATGATCAAATTACTTTCTGAAAGGCACTTTTTCTGAACATATGTGACTTAGGTGATATGTTAAGCAAAGGTCAGGAGATACCTAATATGTGATGAGAAGTAAATCAAAAAGTATTAAATTAAGCTTTACTACTATCTCAGTCAACTGATAGCTAAAAAGTATAAATAGCTCATTGGATGAATGAAAATATCTTTCTTAATATTCAGTGGTCATTTCTAATGTGACCTCTGACCTGCTGTAATGTTTGAGGACACAGACATTACATTAAGGAGTCCAATAATTTAGCTGGTGATGTAAAAATGCCTCAAAATAGAAATTTATGAGCCAATTTTTTCTAGTTTATCATGAAGATTTAAAAAACACACACTCCAAGAACTCAACAAAAGGCATTGCAACATGGGAAACTCAATTCATGATAATATTGAGAAAGTTGATAATTACAATGATAATAAAATGATAATGATTGTAGTGATGACAGTGATGACAACAGTTATCACGCTGTTGACAATGGTGTAGAATAGCATGACCACAATGATGGTACTGTATAATTATGCCCACTTTAATGCTATAAAATATCCCACACTGAAGAAGATACACAGAACACTTTTGGGGCCAAACACACAGCATTTTTGCTGACCTGTCATTTTGATTTCTTGATGAGACTGTCTAGGCACATAACAAAATAAAATTCAAAAATTTTCACAATCAGTATAAAAGCAACATTTCATTTTTTCACATGAGTAAGCAGTCTTTCCTAATAATACAATCTTCCTCCAAAAGAACTGTTTTGCAGCATCACATCAGCCATGCTTTGTAGCAGTGTTAGTTACAATATTCTAAAGATATATTTAACCTACATACCTGTCTTCTTTCATGATTGAGATATTAATTATTATGTTGTATTTAGGATAGTTTTAAATGTATTCAAAAATACATTACTTTAAATAACCTTAGCACTTGCACATTTCTTTTGGATAACATCCATGACTGCTGTTATCTTAGAATGTACATAAAAATATTCTTGCTACTTGTGATCATTGATTCTCATATAATTAGCAAGTTTACAGTGATGTAATTGTCCATTATTCTTTAAAGATTTGTTTGAGATTTGTTCTGACTTTAAAAGTAGAACTTTCAAATCTAATGGACATTATTGAGAGGAATTCCAAAAACAGAATATTAATGAAAAATTATTATTAACAATCTATGTAGTTCTCTCCTGTGTTTAAAAATTAGTGAGCAAATATATCTGGCTTTAGAGTTATTGTTTTAATGTAAGGAATAAAATGAAATACTCAACTTACAGAGAAAAAATTTTCATTTAGAAAATTATTTACTTTTTAGCATGTACTTTGAAGAGATTTATATTCATTCCTTTAGTAACAAAAATAATAACCCCTTTAATTATATACAGACTTGAAGAAAAATTATTTTTACTTTTACAGAAATGTATGACTATTAATTATATTTGTGAAGAGTACAAAATAAGGGTGATCATGTTCCCTTTCTTTCTTTCTTTCTTTCTTTCTTCTTTCTTTCTTTTCTTTCTTTCTTTCTTTCTTTCTTTCTTTCTTTCTTTCTTTCTTTCTTTCTTTCTTTCCTTCTTTTCTCTTTCTTTCTCTCTCCCTCTCTTTCTGTCTTCCTTTCTTTCCTTCTTTCTTGGTATAGGAAATGAAACTCAGAACTTTGCACTTGTCAGGCAGGAGCTGTACCATTGAGCTATACCCCTGGTCCAGTCACGTTTATTTTTCCAATGCTCTTATTTTAACTGAATACATGACTTTAAACAACAATCCACTGTACTACTATAAATTTATTACATATATTGTATTTTAATGATAATATTTACATCTAATTTATATCAGAGTATTAGCATCCTATGTTAGGAAGTTTAGCAACACAACATATAGCATAGCTGCTATTACTATAGAATTCAATTGTCTAAATACACCATATTAATTTATTTAGTTGATTACTTGAAGTGATTTGGAGATAGCACAATGCACTTTTCACTGATTTTCTGTTGCCTCTGCTCTTTTAAGTATTATGATGTCTTAAATTAGTAACTTGAGGTTATTTCATTAAATAATATTATAGGCATGGATAATGCAGCAAGGCCTGACGTTTGTTTCCAATTCAGACTTATTGCACAAATGGACATTTTAATCTTAAGAAAACACCTTCTTGTAATTGCTTCTAATTTTAAAGTACCTTTTCAAAATTCTTATACTTAAATTTGCATGCAGTTATCTCTTACTAAAATAAGCAAGAAATTAAATTCTGAATAAAGGCAATAAAATAATTAAGCTATTCTTCAGGTTAATCTTTTTTCCTGAGAAATTCTTAATAGGACTTACATTTATATCTGTTATACCAGCCTACACTAATAAGTGTGATCCTTGGTAAGAATGTATAAATAAAATGTATTAACTTTGATTTCTATTTTATATTATATAAATTAGAAAGTGTTCACTAAATGGAAAGCTGTCTCTGAATTAATTTTGCATATACAGAACAACTCCAGGAATGTCAAACCCCATTACTAATATTAGGAATGATGCTCTAAATCAGCCTGAAAACAACAAGTGGGATATATACAAAATTAGTGATCCAGAGAATCACAAAAAAATTGCATTATGTAAAAATACATGAGTATAAAAATCTAAATTATTTTGTAGCAATTGTATGTCAATACAAAATGTTTTACTACCAACAAAAAGTGTAATGCTTCTCTGAAAGAAACAGAACACAATCAAAACTGCACTGTTATCATGATATAATGAGACCACAAAAGTAGTGGTAACTAAATTAGCATTAAATTAATAAAAAGTTGATTTCTTACTATGTGCTAAATCAGTATCATGCACCAAGTGTGAATGAAAAATAGTGTTGAATTTTGATCTCAAATATCCAACATACAATTTAGAATAAGCATGTGGAATATCTTCTATTCTTCCAGTTTGTTAACCAAGTTCCATGAATATTCAGCACTACTGCATAATTTTTCTCTTTTTAATATTTTTTTTGAGTTTTATTAGTACATGCTCACGGTACATAATGGTTCCACTCAGTGTAGGGATTTAGCACATGTACATAGCACTTTTCAGTTCTTTTTTCCTCTCTTCTCAGCCCTCCTTTTATTTTGCCAACATCAGATTCATTTAATTTATAAGAAATACCTTATAAAATTAATTGACATATATAAATAAATTGAAAACCAGACTGATAGGCCAAAAATCTTATAAAACTTGTAAAACAATTGTACTAAGTCAAGGTATACTTTTAAATACATTGTCCTAATTGATTTACAATACATTTTTCCCTTTCTCTTTTTACTGTTATGTATTTATTTCACTATCAGAAGATATACATCTGCTGATGGTGTTAAAATAAAGATAGGAAAAAAAGCTAACAAAATTCATACTTATTATTCCACTTGACAACTTTTCAGATTTTTTTTATCAAATTAGCTCATTCAAATTTATCTTTGTCTTATGTCAGAGAGAAATGTGAAAGACATTTTGTTGTTGCGACTAAAAATAGATTTAAACACAAGTTAATTTATGAGATCATATGTACAGTGGAGAAAAAAGTACACCATCACCATTTGGGGCATATTGAAGTTAAGTGCAATTTAATGGAGAAACTCACCACTGAAATGAAAAACATATTTATTTTTCACTTATTTGCCTTATTTAAATAAATTCTTACATTTGTTAAATATTTTGATTTAATATAACTTCTTGAAATGCACACTTCATTTTTACCTTGATAAACTTATTGAAAGTTATTGACAGAAAAAATAAACTATTTGCTACTCTCCATGTTTTACAAGTGACCCTTTTTGGCATTTTACAAAAGCCAAAAAGAATATACCAAAAAGCTTTAGAAGAATATTATCAAATCCCATAATTCCACAAGCTATGTTTCCCAGATCTGCCTTCAGTGAAAGTGACAATGGTAAAGGTACTGTCTCTCATACTGTGGAAAATATATCTTCCAGGGTAATTTTTAGGATGCCTCTGGTTGCCGGTATTGGGTTATAACTGATCCTAGATTTTGGCAGCCGTAGTTTATGTTATCCAAAATGAAATAGCAATTTAAAGTCCATATATCATGTTTTGGAAAATACTGACTTGTGTTTTTCTTCACACTACTGTAATGTGAAACAGTTCAATGAGCTCTTTTCTTCCTGAAGGCTGCCTATCTCTGCATATGCAAACTGTTCTTTTATCATAGGGCTTGGTAAAAAGAAGGGGAAAATTCATTCAACAGATTGTTTTGACCTTTAAAAAGCATCATATGTGTTGAAGCTCAATGTGACTCTGTAAGGGAAGTCATATGATTCATATCTTGCAAAACTGAAAAGCATTTTGCATTTATAGTACTATGCTGTGGCCTATGCCAAAACATTGAAATCTAATGGAATGTAAACTGTGCTGTTTTCTGCCAGCAAGGAAATTCAAGTCCAGACAGAATAAAGTTATGCATTTACAGACAAATTCAGGAACCACATCTTGAACTCTGTATCATCACTGCTTTTTTGCACTTTGATACAAGATCAACTACTAGATTTAATATGGAACATTCCTTTTCAGGAAAAGGAGCCTCATGCTGATAAATCATTAAGGCAGTTTAATCTCTAGAATAAGTTCCAACAGAGCTCCCTAGCCCATCTGGGCCTATATCTGTACATCTAGTTCTAAAAATGATGGCAACTGAAAAGTACATTAAGGTTTCCTCTGTGTGATCATAAGTTAGAAGAGAAAGACTACATAGTAAGTATGAATTTAACCACTATTTTGCAGGAAATAGCTTTTTGTCATCAATAGCCCTGTAGCATATATTGCATTATGCTTATTTTATATTATTAATATAACTAATCCAATCTTAATTACTAAGTGAGATAGTCCTATTGTTGCTCACTTATTTAAGGTTACTATATTATGCATGTTTGTAAAATTTATAAAATTGAATGGTTAGTTTTAAAAATGAATGAGTAAAGGATTGCAAGAACAATATAATTATGTTTAATATTTAAAACTTAGAAGGTAGTATTTTTTTCTCATTTTATATGTGAAAAGCTGAAGTGGAGAAATTGCCAAGTATGTAAGAAACAAATCACCAATCTGAATCTGAACCCCTGAAATTGTGGCTTTGTGTTTAACATGAATTGGTAAAGATACATGTACTTCTACAGGTTGAAGAATTGTACATCACATAATTAAAGGTGAAGATGTAAACATTATACAAATGAGGTGAGGGAAGATAATTAGAGATGATAAAATTCACATTTCATGTTTCAAGGCATTTCTTTCAGTATAATAATTGTTGACCTTATAAACTGCATCTTATGTGAGAAAATTTTTTGCTGTGATTTGTGAATAATGAGACTGTAACCCATCATTATTCCCTTCCATCTGGATGGAGTTAATGTGTTAAAATGTTTGTTTTCTATGCACAACCTCTCTACCCCAGCTTTGTGTGCAGTGACACGATACAAGGTAGAGATTCAATGTGTCTGCTACTCACATTTTCCACTTCCTCAGCCTAAACCAGGAAGGAATTAATAACAAGATGTGCATGTCTGAAGTTCAAAGTAATACAGTAAAAATGCTGAAAATTTTAGCCTTCCTTTCATTTCTTTTTTGCTTTCCTCTGTGACATACAGCTCTTCCCACATAATTTGAAGACAAATATAGTTACTTTGTACTACCCAGAAGTAACTAGTTAATTCTATATGCTTCTATGTCTACAATTCAGCTTATTCAGAACTAGAAAGAGTAAAAAGAAATATAAGTAATTATACTGATTTCTGGTACACTCCCACCTGTAAAAATCAATGAAATCATTTTTCTAGTGTGAGAATTGAACCTGCAAAGATATTCAGTTTTAGAAATCACAAATTTTAGAAACAATACATGAGAAAATAATGTCTAGCAATGGAAGAATTAGATAACATTATGAACAAGATATGAGATTATTTTTGATTATCAGTTTAAAAGTTACTTCTTATGATTTGGTCCTAAAATTTTATATGCAACTGCACTTGAAAAATGTCACTACAAAAGTATGTGTTCACCCTAATAATCCATCTGTGCAGTGCTTGGAAGCCAACTGGACACAAGCCACGAGGGGCCTTTAAATGACACTACATTAAAAAAGAAAAGACCATTCTGCTAGGATCTTTGTAAGGAGAATTCATGGTGCAGGCTGGATATTTTTCACATAAATAATCATTTTACAAAGTATCATATGAGCAAACTGCAGGATATCTAATATATTTAGCTGGAAATTATTTTTAAATGAATCTAAGGATTCTGAAAAAATAAGAACTTTTTGTAGCATAATAAACAAATATTTGGGGAGAAGAAGACAAGATGACCGATCAGTGAGCAACAAAAAACAAAGCCTCCTGGGAGAAACAACTAATATGCCAGCATAAAACACTGTGGAGAGACCCAGACAGAGGGAGATGGATCCTCTTGACACAGGAAGAAATTAAAATGTAAAAAAGCTTGTCAAATACATTGGGACTACAACTGAAACAGCTAAAAATTACAGGACACAGTGTTTTCATTCACAGCAACCCACAAAATTTGCAACAGCCTGACTCTGCAGCGGCTGGCAGAGCCACCCAAACTCGTTCCCACCACCACTCACAGGAAGCATAGCAGTGCTGAAGTCAGGGCTTGGTGAGCCCAAAAGAGATCAGAGCCGGCAAAGGGATCTTCATTAATCCATGGTCAGTGCTGGGATTGAGACCCCCCCACAGGAAGGGCACAATCAAATGGGCAACATGTTGGAATCTGGCAGGAGGAGCCTGAACTTGGAGCAACAGTGACTTCAGTTGGTTCCTCCCTCCCCAGATCAGATTCATGGGATTTGCTTGGACTGGGCCACGCCCCTGGCTGGGACCCAATGAGCCATCCCAAATCAATTCCCTGTGCCTAGCAAGCACTAACTGGGTAAAGGCCCCTGCAGTTTGGTTGGCCTGGTGGGGAGGGGGAGGCATAGGCAGCTATTGCTTGCACCTCAGTGATAAGAGCAGTCAGGAGAGGGCAGAGGTCCCTCGCAAGCATGCTTCAAAGGAAAAGTGGCCAAAAGTGAAGGGGGCTGGGACCTGCACTGTAACCTGTGTGGAGGGATCCAGGAACATGACAAGAGAGAGAGGCAGGAGGAGGCCCCCAGCACAGAACCCTGAGAGCCCTGATCCAGGAGAGGGAAAAATAAGGGCGACTGAGGGCAGCAAACACGACGCAGACATGGCTTCAATGGACATTAAGAAATATTTTCGGGACCTTGTAGATGAGCTCAAAACTGAAATATTAAATCAGGTAAAGCAAGATATGAGTAGAGTAATAAAAGAAATGCTCTCAGGAAGCATCTCTCAGGAAGATACAGATCGAAGAAGGGAGGAACACAAAAAAAAGGAGAGAAACATTCAATAAAGAATATAAAGAAAATATAGAATACATGAAGCAGATTCAAAGAGACTACCAGGAAATTAAAAACTCCATTGAAAGCTGGCAAAACTCCTTTAAAGAAACTAAGGATAGACTATCAAAACTTGAAGACAAGTTTGCAATGTGTGATCATGAAAGGAAAGAGCTCTTAAAAATAACAAGGAAACAGGCAGTAACAATACAAAGGCTAGAAGATGACAAGAGAATCTACAATTTAAGAATAAGAAACCTGAACAAAGAAGCAGGAATACATACAGGTGAATTACAAAGGCTATTTATGGAAATAATTAAGGAAAACTTCCCAAGCATGGGAAAAGAAAATGACATTTGGTTATGTGAGGCATACAGAACTCCAGCTACCTACAACCAAAACAGATCTACACCCAGACATATAATAATCAAGATGCCAGAAATTCAATATAAAAACAGAACATTAAAAGCTGTCAGAGAAAAGAAACAGATTACCTATAAAGGTAAGCCCATCAAGATCACAGCTGACTTCACGACACAGATCATCAGATCAAGAAGAGCTTAGAGTGAAGTATTACAAGCCCTGAAAGAAAATAACCTCCAGCCCAGATTGATGTACCCTGCAAAACTGTCATTAGAAATTAATGGAGAAACAAGATGCTTCCATGACAAAGAGGAACTGGGGGAAGTTTGTGACCACCAATCCAACCCTACAGAGAATACTGAAGGACATACGAGAGAGAGAGAAAAAAAATACCAGGATTTTAGGAGCAGTGGCCGAAGGGTCTCAATGAGTGGGGCAGGCAGTAGAATGAAGGAGAAAAGTAAACAAACAGGCAGAAAAATAGCATAGCAGAATTGAGGCAGAAAAGGATAACCAGAATCTCTAACGTAGATGGCCTTGATATGCTATACTGTTAATAGTGCACAAGGATTTAAAACCCACATTACTCACACTACTCTGCTTAGATGTATTATGTTCTGTTCCAGTCATTCAACCTGTACTAGATTTGAGGGTACAGACAGTAATCCCAAAAATAATAGGATATAGTACAGTAATCATCCTTAATTTCCTATTAAGTTAATCTAAAGCTCCATAAAACCTACACTGTTTTACCATGACTGATTGTAATTGAATCTGGTTTGTTGGATCGCTGTTTTGTATTGATAGATTTTATTCAAAGCTGTTATGATTGATAGTATCAAGTCTGAGAGTATAGGCAACTGCACTTAAGATGACAAGATTCACTAGAATATCCACTATGGTTTGATTATTTCCTGCCTTTGAAGTTTTATACTGTCTACACTGTTTTATTTTTACTAATATTGTTATGAACTGCTATGTTTAATTATACTGCTACATTCATTTATGCCTGATGATATAGGCAATTCTATTGAAGATAATATGAAACAACACAGCAATCATTGTACATCACCTTGTGCTGAGGTTTTATATGACTTTTTGATTTCATGTTTTTATAGGAATTTATTTTGTTTTGTCTTGCTAAGTTTTGTTTTTCTCTCTAATACAGAAAGGATTGAAATACATGTAGAGACTCATGTATGCATAGCTGTTTACACTCTCACTGTTTGACTATCTACTTTGTATGCTTTAATTTTGTAACTTGAACAACTATTTCTAAGAGAACAATATGTAGTTTATCAACTAGTGATTTCTTATTGTTTATCTTTTTTTCTGAAATTCTGTATTATCTCTACCCTTTACTTTAAAAAAATTTAAAAATGTAAAAGGAGGAACAGAAAGAGCTCTAAAGAATTTAACTGCATTTATGTTTAAGTTTGTAGGATTGATAACCATGTTGCTAAGTTGTTATTGGATCATTGAACTTCTTTGCAGCCCCACTGTTTGACGTCCACTCTATATGTTTTAATTTTGTAGCTTGAACAACTATGTCTAAGGAGACAATATGTAATTTATCAATTAGTGATTTCTTACTGTTCATTTTTTTTCTGAAATTCTGTATTGTTTCTACCTCTTTTTCTGTTTTGCTTTTTTCCTCTTTAAATAAAATTAAAAAAAATATTTGGACTTTGTCTATGGTTCATAACAGAAAGCTCCAAAAACTCTTGTAATATTTGGCATAGTAACAGTGACAGGATGGTCTTTTTGAATAACATGTCTGACAGTTGCCCCTGTAGAGACCTTCAGAATATGGACTGCTCACCAGAAAGCCCAAGCCTTGATTAGATCCCCATAACTTTCAATTTCATCAAGCTGATCTTCTGTGAGAGTGAGGAGTGGCAACGGACTTAATCAATAGTACTTACATAATTAAAAACTCCAGGAAAGTCCTACGTGATTTGGTTCATATGGTTCCCCAGTTAATGACTGCATCCATATTCTGCAAGAGTGGCACAATCCAGATCCATGGTGAAAAACTCCTGTGCTCAAATCCAATATGCCTCTTTATCTGGCTGTTTACTTTTATCTTCTATAATACTCTTTATTTTAAACTAGTAAAATGCATTCCTGAGATCCACGAGCAACCATAGAAAATTCCTAGACCCAAGGAGGAGGTCTTGGGAGTCCCTGATTCACAGTCATGCAATATAGAACTGCATTTGAAGTAAGATGAAGGACAGGTTTCATGAGGCTCAGCCCTTGAACTGTGAGGTCTCTGCTAACTCAAGGTATTAGTGTTGGAATTTATCTGAACAATTGACCAGTCAGTTGGTACCTGGAGAATCAGACAACAGTATGGTGATATTAAAAATACCACAGAGTTCTCAATAAAGGCAGAAGGAGATGAATGGTAAACAGAATAGCACTTCTCTTAGTGCAGTTTTGGTGACCATGTGGGAAAAGGTATGAAATATCTTTAGTACCATTGAAAAAGCCATCACCAAGATTAGATCAGGAAGAATTTTCTTTCAGAAGTGGGGGGAAAGAACTTTGCCTTATTTATATTATCTCAGTGGTATGATCCCTAGTAATATTCAGTCAAAGTAACCAAAGAAATTTCATGTTATTATATAGTGCTAAAGAATCCAAAATCCATTGTTCCATTTCTGCCTTAGAGTGACCATCTAGAGACAGAACTCTCTGAAACTGAATGAAAATATTCATCCCTTTCTTTAAATTGTTGGTGTTGATTATTTTGTTTCAGTGAAGCAAAGTGACTAATAAAGTCAGAGAATTCTGTTAACACCAATTCTTCGAGATTATTTTTGCCTTTGCTCATTCCAATCATTTTTCTTAACTGTCTTATCGTTTCTCATCCACTGAAATATAAACTACATAATTGGAAGTGAAAATGCAATACCTTTTTCTCAGTTATTACAAAATTCATGGGTGAGACCCCATAACAAAAGACAGATTAGCAAGAAGCAATTATATAAATTTATTTAATACTAATTTTACCTAACATGGAGACTTCAGTAATGAAATCACAAAGACATGACAGAAGCTGTATAGTTCTCAGCAGGGTATGGTGGAGAGTGCAGTCATGTAGAGCTATGATTAGACAAAGAGCTGTGATTTAACATTAGCAAGCAAGAAGACTCAATAAAGCCTGTTTGTTCAGATTTTTTCTGGTGTCTCTGAATTTTCCATCCACTGTTTTGGGAACAATGTGGAACCCTCTGGAATGAAAGTCTTTAGAAGAAGATCAAATGCATTTTTAAGGGCTTACATTAATTGAGAGAAAGCTGAGAGTGACTTTATGGGCTCCTGTCATTTTCTTTGTTTCCTTGGATTTAAGGTATTCAGTGTGTTAAGATGTTATATTTTGGAATAGCCTGTCCTGAATGACATAAAGGCCATTCATAAATAAGACCTACATCTGTTCTCTCACATGGTTGGTTCACAGCACCACAATATACAACATTGGATAGTCATAATTTTTGTTATGCTTAATGTAATTTTATATTAAATTATATTATATATGAATCATATATATATAAAATAAGATATAATTGCACATGTAATTTCTCCCTCCTTTCATTATCTGCTTGCCAGTGGTATAATTCACCTTGTTACACCTACTAGCAACCACTTACTTCACTGGAGATATTTCTTACATTTTTGAGTCTGCAACAAGTGGCATAATGCCACTAAGATCCCCAAACACCTGAAAACATATCTATTATTCATAGAGCTATCTTCTTTACTGGACTGCAATTTTGTATATGAGATTTTTCTTTGTGTTTATCTGACATAAAGCCCAAATATAGAAAGCACCTATAGATGCTACATTAATGAACAAATGATTAACACTAAATTAAAAATTGATTAGCCCATTCATGCTGAAGATTGACATGTTTTGAATTTTTGCATGAAATTTGTATGTTATCCAGAATAATTCACAGAATAAAAATTTGAAAAGAAATTATTTCATTATATTTCATTTTTATGGGCATTGCAAAAATGAATCACTAGATATTTAAGAGCAAAAGCCAAGCACAAAGCTTTATTTCTCTATGTTCAGAATATGAAATAGGATTTTCAATTAGATTCTCAAAAATTGTTTTCAATAAAGTGAGTGAATAAATAAAATTTCTGAATGAACAATGATCTTCATGACTACTTCTTTATAAATTAATATAAAATAAATATTTAATTGTATTCAATATACAGTGGAAAGACCTCTTAGTTCAAGTCTGGTTAAACTGTTTTAATTAGAAAAATGTAGTCACTCATAATAGCTTTCAAAAGTAGAATGTGAGATAAGATTTTACAATTAACCTGTTCTTAACTACTCTAGCAAAGTTAATTAGATTTTCTGTTAATTCTCAAGTTTTGTCTACAATCTTTAGAAAGCAATAGCTAGGTGGAATAATCCATTTTACAGAACCATAAGTAATGCTGGAATTTATCCAGATTTATTTGAAGAACTTGGAAAGGTTGGAAGGTCCTGTGTATGTGAAATGAGTTGGCAAAGATTAGTTAAGAACCACACATTTGCTACTTAATTGTTTGTTACCTAGAGCTTTACAGATAGTCATTTCATTTCAACTAGCTAATAAACACTGCTCAACAACCATTTTTCATCTATTCACTCCAAATCATGAGACTGAATACATGGATATAGAAATAGCCTTTGTAATGAAATATACAGGCCCTATAAGACTTCAAATCTCAGATAATACTCTCAGATTCTAATGTGATTTAAACATATTATTGCAAATAAATCTATGGTATATTCAGTCCACTGCAGAGCAATTTAAGATTTTAATAAACACAGATCTCTAAAGGTAGTACAAAACTTGCATGAAAATAGGAAAATGAGCAACAATAATGAAAAACTTCTATATTATACTTGATTTTCTCAAGTAACTGAAATTCCTGTCATTTTCTGTTTTCCAGCTTTTGTGCTAAATAACACTTGTAGACCCTTGTGCTTTCTATTTAAAATCTCATTTCTTTATAGTATATGTTCTTCTCTAGTCACTGAAAAATGGTTTACATTTCTTGTTTTTTGTTTTAGAAAATAACAATGTTTTGAGAGGATGATATTTGTTTCAAATTTCAACTATAAAGATATGAAACCTTCAAAAAGTGTGTCCCTAATGGAAATTCCTACAGGATTACATGACACAAGCACAATGCAAGTTTAAACATTACTTTATAAAGTCTCTTTTTTCTTCTTAGATTACTAAACCTTTAAAAACAGAACTTGCTGGAAAACAAGGATTTATTTTACTTTAGTGTGCAAACAATCAAGATGCATCGGCAGAGATGACTTGGCAAAGATGCTTGTCTCAAGAGTTTAGCCCATTTCAAATGTAAGCAGCCAAAACATCTTACATCAAATACATAGAGTTTTTTTGAAGCTCTTTATTTGAAATGAGTATGATTCAATGACATATCTACCAGTATTTTTCCTGTCATAATAAATTCCTATATTGCCAGAATATTCCCAGTTTTAAGTTACCTCTGAGGGGCAGCTTCTCTAGTTTTACTTTTACTTCTGTCTTCTACAACTATTGAGGTTTTATGAGAGACTCCAAATCAATTATTGAATTACAAGATAAAATAGATTAAACCTGGTGCAAAGTAGATATGTAATAGTGTGTTGTAATTGAATGATCATTGAAATTCATTTGTGTTTGATTATTCCTCATAAAAATCTTATCAAAAGTAATTTCAAACTAGAATAACAAATTTAGTCATAAACAAAATAAATTATCTGAGTCAAATAAAGATAGCAAAAATAATGAATGTTTTAATTTATAAGCTGCGTATGATTTCAATTGCAAAGAAATGATAGAAGAAAAATATAAAAAATAAGACAGTCTAAAATAACATGAAGTGGAGTCTAAAATTAAAATATAAATGAGAAGACCTTTCATTTTAGGTGTAAAAATGAATAAACCTGTTACATACACACAATAAAAATTATAGGAAGGACAAATACTGAGGCCACTTCAAAATTTTATCACTGCAAACCAGGCCAATTTCACTATCTAATTTACAATAGATTATTGAAAAAATGATTTGAAAAGACATATGAAAAATATGTAAAGTAATAAGTCCAAAAGAAGAAATATTCTGGTTTGTTGATTTTATTATCATTGATAATAAAATTCATTTAAAGTATTGAAGTACAATGTGGCTGATTATTTTACATAATAATCCAGTTCTCCAGAGTGTGTAGTGAGAAAAAACTACTTCTGAAAATTTGATATTGTTAATATGTCACTTCAGTATGACACAGCACTATCTATTCATTCATCATTGTATTGTTTCTTTTTAAGTAGTCCATTCTTAGGAAATAATTTTTTAAAGAATTGTTATATAGAAATTACTCTTTGAGAAAATTTTAAGGGATTTTAGTGCAAACTTTTGATATAGGAAGTGAAATTTAGTAGGAAACATTAATTTAGCTAACAAACTTCTATGCTTATTGTTCTGAACAAAGAATGTCTCTCCTAGATCACTGATAGCTCATTCAGAAATACTCATGGAAACAGCAGAGTTACCAGCACAAGCTATGAGGCTGATCAAAATGATATACACTGACAACATCCAGTGGTGGGAAGGGTGTAGAGAAACAGGAACTCTTGTTCCACACTGGCAGGATTACAAAATGGCACACCACTTTGGAAGATGGTTTAGCATAGCATGATACATGACTGTAAACATCTTTTCATATATTTGTCATCTAAATATTTTCTCTGGTGAGTTGTTAAAGTCTTTGCCCCACTTTTTAAATCATATTACTGATTTTTAACTTATGCATCAACACATGGAAGCATAAAGTGCATATATATGACACTATGCAATATTTTGTTTCATATGTACAATGACATTTTATTAAACAAATCTAGCTCCTCAGTGTTCATGGTGATGACATTTAACCCCCCCCCTTTTTTTGGAGTAAATTCTGGGAAAATGGCAGAACAGTAAGCAGCAGAGTAAACAGCCTCTCTGGGAGAAAAAAGTCCAGATGCTGGAATATAGAATTCTAGAGAAGACAAGAAGGAAGGAAGTGGGTCCCCTTGAACAAGGAAGAAACTAAAGTGAGATTTGAAGCCCATAGAGTGAATAAAAAAAGAAAAATAGAAGAAGGCAGGAGTTGGCAGTGCTTTCAACCAAAGCTAGAACCACCATGCAAGAAGCATTGTTGGAACTTGGAGACAGGTCACAGTGAAGCTGGTGTCTGGCAAGCCCAAAGGCCTGTCTGGGGAGATGCGGTGGCAGAGGGAATCAGTGGACCAGAGAATTGCACTAGCTGGTGGTGAGTGTGGGAGACTCAGTTCTCCTGTGGGAGTAAGTAATTGGCTGGAGGCCATTTTTGAGTTGGGCATGATAAGCCCAGAGCCAGAATTGCAGCCAGCTTCATTCAGCCACTCCTAGCTCAGAGAAGACTGGTGGAAATTGCTTGGACTGAGTCCCTCTCCTGTTCACAATCCAACAGCCAACTCCAAGGTTTCCCTAAAGCTACCCCAACAAACCCTGCCTGCCCAGCACATACTAAGGTAGTGAAGGCTGTCTGTGGTTAACTGGCTTGGAAGGGGGACACCAGCCTGCCTCACCCTGCTTGCACTCCAGTAGCAACCAGCAGGCTGGGAAAAGCAGCAAACAGAACAAACCCCTAGAAAGCATGCTTCAGAGTAAGTATAACCAATACAGGAAGTGCCAGGAACCCCACTACCCACTTGTCTGGAAGAAATCAGGAACATGACAAGAGGAAGAAGCAAAAGACAGTCTCTGGCCTCCAACCCAAACAATACTGGTCCATGAGATGTAAGCATAGAAGAGATTGAGAGTCACACACCTGAATTTTCTAAAGCAACAGCAACTGAAATAAAGAAACAACTTCAAGAGGCTATAAAAGAACTTAGAACATAAATACTATTACAGGTAAAAGAAGAAGTGAGAAACATAATAAAAGAATTGCTAAGCACCTCTAAAGAAGACAGAGATGGAAGAATAGAGGAGCATAAAAAAATGAGGCAAACCTTCAATGAAGAATATAAAAAAGATTTAGAGTACATGAAACAGATTCAAAGAGACAACCAGGAAATTAAAATCTCCATTGAAAGCTGGCAAAACTGCTTGAAAGAAACTGAAGATAGGCTATCAAACCTTGAAGACAGGTTTTTAATGTGATCATGAAAGGAAGACCACTGAAAAATAACAAGAAAACAGGAAGTAACAATACTAAGGCTAGAAGATGACAAGAGGATCTATAACTTAAGAATGAAAAATGTGAGTGAAGAAGCAGGGGTAAACACAAATGAAATGCAAAGGCTATTTACAGAAATAGTTAAAGAAAACTTTCCAAGCATAGGAAAAGGAAATGATATTCAGATAAATGAGGCATATAGAACTCCAGCCATCTATAACCAAAATAGATCTACACCCAGACATAAAATAATCAAGATCCCAGAAATTCAACACAAGAACAGAATATTAAAAGCTATCAGAGAAAATAAACAGATTAATATAGATGGCCTTGATTCACCAATATAATGAAACACAGGCAGAGAGGATCAGGAGATAGCGTCCATCACTATGCTTTATATAAGAAATTCATTTAATCTGAAAGGGGGTTTATAAACTGAAAGTCAAAAAGGAGAAAACAATGCTCTATATGACAGAGAACCAGAAACAAAGTGGGGGCAGCTTGCCCATCAGCTGCAGATTGGTTAGAAAGCCATGATAACATGTTTATACAATGGAAAACTACTCAGCTATAAAGAAAGAAAACCTTGAGGTTCTAGTAGACAAATGGATACAGCTTTAGATCATGCTCAGGAGTAAAAGGGTTCCGAATCCCTTAGGTGAATAGGGGGTTGCCTCCCTAGTATAAAAACTAAAATAGTTAGTTGGATCCAAAATGTACAATACATCCCATGAAAATGAATGGAGAAGAATTGTATAAAAAGGGAGGGCAGAGACTATTATTAATCTATTTTCATAATTTGAAGCCCATATATTTTCATTGTTCTGTTTAGTTTGTTTTTTTTTCTGTTTCAGTTTGTCTACTGTATTAGATTTGATGGCATGAACAACTATTCCAAATATAGCAGGATATATTATGGTAACTATTTTTGATTTCCTATTAGCTTGATTTGAAGCCCTGTATTGCTTTCACTATTTTATTTTGACTGATTCTATTCTATTCTGTTTTGTCTGATAGTATCAAGCCAGATGATAGGCAACTACTTTGAAGACAATAAGATACACTACAATATCCATTCTGGTTGGAATATTATCTTCTTTTGAAGTCCTATAATATCTCCAATGTTTTGTTCTTATTGGTTTTGCTCTATACTGTTTTGTTCAATTTTATTATGCCTGATGACATGGGCAATTCTTTTGAAGATAACAAGAAGTATTATGGTAGCCATTATTGATCTCCTTATATTTTGTTTTTAAGTCATGTACTATGCTGATCCTTTTGTTTTGATTGACTAATTTGTTTTGTCTCATTTGGTGTTAATCTCTTCAAAATAAAAAATAAAATAAAATCCTTTTTTCTAACCTTCTGAATGTATTGTATATAATGCTTTCTAACCAACGGTACAATAGGACAAGAAACTTTCTGACTCGCTATCTAAATGTACTTTCACACATGTTGATCACTCTTCTGCTTTCCCTCCCTACTTGTTATTCTCCTTAGCTTCCTGATACTACCATTTTACTCTTGTATAAAATCAACACTTCAGAATCTACATATAAATGAGAACATGTAGCAAGTTTGCTTTTATGTCTCTGGTTTATTCCACTTCACATAACTACTTCTTTTTTTATTTAAAGAGAAAAAAAACAGGAAAAAGGTAGAAATATTACAGAATTTCAAGAAAAGAAGATAAATAGTAAGAAATCACTAGTTAATACATTACATATTGTTCTTTTAGAAATAGTTATTCAAGTTACAGAATTAAAGCACACAAGGTGGACACTAAAGCAGTGAGAGTACAAACAGATCTGTTCAAGAATCCAACAAGAACCTAGAAATATGGTCATCAATCCCACACATCTAAACATACATGCAACTATATCTTTTATAGCACTTCCTATTTCTTCTTTTTTTACTTCTTGATTGATCCATGTTTTTTCCAAATGATAGTATTTCATTTTTATGAATAGTTATTCCATACACTACATTTTCTTTATTCACCAGTTGATAGTCACTTTGGTTGTTTCAATTCTTGGTTACTGTGAATAATTCTAAAATAAAAATGGGAGTATAGATATCTCTTTAGTATGCTAATTTCATTTCCTTTGGACATAAATCCAGGAATGGGATTGTTTGATCAAAATTTTTAATTTTCAGATAATAGCCCACATTATTTGCCATGACATTTACACATTCTAATTTACATTTTAATGACTAGTGAGCAAATAATCTCTTTTCTGTAAATCTTTGCCAGTATCTATATTTTTTTTATTAAGGCTATCCCTACTGGAGTGAAGTGATATCTCATTGTGATTTTGATTTAATTTGTCCTGATGATTAGTGACGTTGAGCATCTTTTTATATACCTGTTGTCTCTTTATTGTTTCCTTTGAGTAGGTCTATTATCCATTTTTAAATCAGATTATGTGTTTCTTTGTTGTTGAGTCTTTGGGTTCGTTACATATATATTCTAGTTACTGAACCATTGTCAGCTGTATAATTTACAATTATTTTCTCTCATTCTATTGGTCATCTCTCCACTCTGATGACTGTTTATTGCATAGAAGGTTTTTGTTGTTGCTATTTTATGTAATCTTGCTTATTACTTGTTAGAGTATTTTGGCACAATAGAGAAGAGAAAGTACAAAATGAACAGGTTTATTGAGTTGAGGAAGTGGAAAGCAGCACACACCCCATAGGGACAGGGCTGTCTCCTTCGACCAGATGCAGAGAGGCAGAGAGTCATATGACCTCTGATTGAGGTGGCACATGGGGTGGATATTGATGATGTGTGAGGAACAAATGGGAATTCTCTGTGAGTGCAAACCAGAAGGGGAGTTGCAATTAGGGTTGAAGGAGAAGCAGGAAGTGGTAAGCATTCCTGCTTTGACTTTCCACCACATTAGGCCACTGCTTTAACTGTAATTTATACTAGGGCAAGAACCTTTCATTCCTGTCTTTGTATTGTTAGGAAAAGGGCAAAGTATCTCTCTTACTACTTATTGCTGAAAAGGGGCACCATATTGGGGTGTAACATGGTTGATGGGATGACATTTGATGCCCATGTAGAAGCTGGCACCAGGTGTTTTAGCTAGGACAACTTTACCATTGGTGAATGCTCACATCCTAGATTGGAGAAACAAAGACACAAGGTGCTATGAAGAGGCAGGCCACTATCATAGTTAAAGGACCTAGGAGAGGTAGAAGGAAAAGTGCCCTTGATCCAAATGTGTCATTCCACCAGGACAAGGTGAGGAAGAATCTGAACAATAAGTATGGAGTTGGGAGTGGTGGAGTTACAAGAGGTAATTATTTCTCTGTCTGAAAGGGTAAAAGTTAAAGGTGTAAATAGGACATGTCCTTGCTCCAGGAGTTGAACTGGAAAGAATAAGAAGCATAAGAAATATAAAGTTTCACAGTTGAATCATGTTTGGGAAATTATAGAGTAGGGATTGGGAGGGCTGTGGCTGTGTCACTATAAGTGACACAAGATGTTAGACCTACAGGAGTCTCATGTTTAACTAAACTGCTAAGGGCAGAGAACTAAGATAGTTACAGTGAAAAAATTGACTAATAGAATGTAAGGGATCAGGAACCTAATAAGATAAGAAAACATTATCTAGCCTGAAAACTGTGGCTGTGGGGCCTTGATGAGTTGAAGATGGGAGATAGGAGATGAGATAACCACTTAGAATGTTTAGAGTCAGGGGAGTTAGGGTTAGGAGTGTATTACTTAGCCTGAGTGATGTGGAACAAGGATGGCAGTCCAATGACATTGACCACTGTTGAAGTTCCGAGGAAGACCAGGTAGGGCCACTCTATTTTAGTTGTAGGCCTGTTGAGAGATCTGAGGAATAAAGGCTGGACAATTATATGACTGGATACTCTGAAGTAGACCAAAATTTGGAATGATTTTGTAATTGGACTTAAGTAACTCTATCAGCAGCCTCCTTGGTAGCAGGAAAGGCTTTTATCTGTCCTGAAAAAGTCCAAACAAAGGTGAGAAGATATTTGGGTTTTGTGGCAGGGCATGCATGTAAAATTTGCCTGTCAGTTCTGACCAGATATATGTCCACGAAATTGATGAGTAGGAAAGGAAAGGTGTGGTATGTGTCCTTGAGGAGAGGCTTGAATATAGAGATGACAGGTATAAGTTGTTGAGACCTGAGGGTGTCTAGGTCAGTCTACATAAACACAAAGGAATCCTGACAATCAGGGTATAGGGGGGATGATAAAAAAGTCTAGGATTATGAAGTGAGTGGTAAAGGGAAGGTATAAGAGAACATAGTACAAGAGTTTGGCACCATTGGGTGAATTGGGGTAACAGCATCATTGATTACCCTAAGGTCTTGTGTCAGACTATAGGACACATTAGGCTTGAGTACCAGGTAATGGGAAGAAAATTGTTATCTAAAAGATACTCGATTATAGGTTTAAATCCCCATAAATGTTTGGGAACTATAGGATATTGGGGATGCAAGGAAAAATTGAAAGATCCCAAGACAAATTAAAATAGACATGACATGGGTAGTTCAGGTGGGGTTGGAGGTATCAAACTATGGAATCAACTAGAGAAGAAGGGAGAGAAGATGGTTTTGCGGCATATTGTGAGGGTGTTTCGAGGACTAGCGCTGTGGGGAGGGAGAAGGTAAAGGAGAAGTTAAGCTTTTGAAGAAGATACCTAACTAAAAGAAGTGTGGGACATGTTGGAATTACTAGAAAGCTATGGGTAAAAAAGAGTCTGGAACCTGCATGGAATAGTCCCTGTCTGTAGGGGCTGTGTAGGTTGACCATCAACACTCGTTACTGAGACTGAAGACTTAATACAGTGGCCTGAAAACTCAGGAAAAACACTATATATGGCCCCTATGTCTGCAAGTACAGAGAATGTCCTACCTGAGACCTACAGTGATACTCTGAGATCTCCAGTTGGGGCTCTGAGAAAGATACCTTCATGGGGGCTGTGGGCCTCAAGCCCCATCAATCTTCAGCAGCAAGTCTAAATAGATCAGCCAATGATGAATGCAGTAGTGACAAGATCTCCTGTGATGGCAAGGATTTAGAGGATGGCTTACCTGCTATCTAGCAGCTAGGACAGTTGCTCTTCCAATGGCCCTTGAGATTGCAGAAGGCACATTCTCTTTCCCAGTATCCTTTTTGTTGTACTTGAAGCATGGTCTGGGAGGAGTTTGGGCAGCTCCACCTTGTCTCAGTTTACCTATTTCAGAGCTCCAAGTGTCACTGCTAAAAGTTCAGATTGTTATTTTTATTCCTTTTGAGTTTTATTTCTGTTGTTGAAAATGTGAAAAGCCACATTAAGAAGGTCTCCATCTAGGGTTTGATGGCCAAGTTTAACCTTTGTCTGGCCCATAGTGGGAGGTATCTGTCTACTCCATGGTCACAAGATATCTGGTCCTCTGTGCTGGCTCCTTTGAGGCCCCAGCCTTGTGTGCCTATACTATTTTTAACTGATTTAGCTGCCTGTAGCATTTTTCCTCTGAAGAAGTAACCCAAACTGCCATGAGGGATAATGGGCAGAGACTGATCTGGCTTCTTCAGGCTAAAGGGGGTTGAAGTTATTGAATGGCAGTGAGAGATACTCTGTAGAGCTTTTAACTAATGGCCCTCAGTAGATAGCAGATATTTTTTTTTAAATTTTATTTTATTTAAAGAGAAAAAAAAACAACAGAAAAAGAGGTAGAAACAATACAAAATCTCAGAAAAAAAAGCAGTAAGAAATCACTAGTTGATAAATTACATACTCTCTTCTTAGATCTAGTTGTTAAAGTTACAAAATTAAAGCATACAAAGTGTACATTCAAACAGTGAGACTGCAAAGAAGTTCAATGATCCAGTAACAACTTAGCAACATGGTTATCAATCCTACACACTCAAACATACATGCAGCACCCTTTTCCATCCATCCACGCCTTGTGACAAGGTCCATGGGTGGAGGAGAGCGCTTCTCCAGGAAAAGGACACCGCAAGTGGGAATTGGGCGTGGGGATCTTGGAATGTTTTGTAGTGATAATTGTAATTTGTGTAGTTCACATGTGTATGTTTTTATGTAATGCTCAATATGGAGTTGAGGGTGGAGACTCCAGGAGGGTTGCTGGAGGCCCTCTAGATAACCCCTTTGTGAGGACTGGTTGTGGGGTTTTGCCTTCTGTGAATAATGTGAGAGAGTTTATGTGGGAGCTTTGGGTGAAAGAGCTCATGGAGGAGGATTTACAAAATTCCTGTGAGACAACTGCCCTGAGACACTGGACAGGCAGCCAGAGACGGGCAACTAGGACACATATGTTATGCCACCAGC
>PVLA01012188.1:0-46696 GCA_004027455.1 Hydrochoerus hydrochaeris
CCTATGCATACATGTCAGGGGGCAAACCTAGAGTTCTTATCAAAAATCAGGATGACTTGATTAATTTTTTTCAGTGATCAAACAATAAAACTGAAATGTGTAAAAATACACTAAATAAATAAAATGGGACTTCTCAAATCTGTTTAATGCTTAATGTTTTAATGTAGCTAAATATCCACAAGATTTTTCCTTCCTTGGAAAAACTAATGGTCTCAGTTTATGTTCCTTTATTGTGTGCTCTTTGGTTATTTTGTGACTTGTCATTTAAAAGCTGAAGAAATAGGCTGTTCTGTATCAGGAGAAGGTTTCAGCAGGTCCCCCAGCCTCTTTGTACAAACATATTGGCTGAGGAAGGGCATAGAAAGGAACTACAGAAGGTGAATAACGACTCCTCCAACAATTTAGAATGTTTGAAGTTAATTATCCTACTCTGATGACTGGTTGTCTAGACATTTTAAGTATTTATTTTGTGGTGTCCCCTACAGTTCATAATTAAAGACCTAAAGGAAGGCTCCCGGAGGTTTTTACTGGCCAGACCAGAAATTACCCACACAACATACTGTGCATTGGCCAAACACAGGAAGAAGCTGCATTCCTTTTATTCCTGCAGACTGATCAGAGGCAGCGGCTAGAGTATTGACTGTCTTTAAACCACAATAGCATTAATGAGCCCATCCTAAATCCACAAGGCTCAGTGAAGGATTCCAACCTGGGCTTTGATTTGTCAACAATTCCTAAGAAACAGAGTAAAAGTGGGACAAATCTGCTAGTGTCACAAATCCCCTTAACTTTACTGCCCTTTAGTACCCACATCTCAGAGTCAGGGCAGAGTAGGAAATATCAAGCTAATGGCAAAGCATTTAGTTCATTTTGTCACTCATTTGTTCAGCAAGAATTTGGTCCATGCTCTTATATCAAAAGCATTGTTAGCATGTTGGGAAAAAGCACAGTGATCTGAATTGGAATCTTGGACAAATTGTTGAACTTGTGTGGGATTTAGTTTGTTTGTCAACAGAAAATAATATTTATTCTTGGTCTGATGAAACAAAATGAAACATAAAGTTGATGAACACGTCATTCACCATGTAGGCAAAGCTTCATCATCATGAGTTTCTAGTACTTGCTAATACCTGACTACATCATGGATCCAGGGTGGTATGGAGCTTATGGAGTTCTCTCCATTCATCAGAGTATTTCAGATTCCTGGTTCTTCCCAAAGCCTGAGGTATCCAAGTTACACTGTGAAAAGTTGTAGAGCTGCCCTCTGTTTTGGACCTTTCCTCTCATCTACAAGTTACGCAAATCCTCCAAACAGAGTAACATGACACTGAAGTGAAGTCAGAAATGGTGCTTAGGATTCCAAGTAGATCCAGATCTCAAGATCTTGAAGGACTCAGCTAGGTTTCAACACAAGGCAGCATTTGTGAAATAGGCACCTTGTTATCATCTAGAGAGACTGCATTCTACTGGACCCAGCCTCTGGCTACCATGGCCACTTCTGGACATTCAAACTTTCAGATGAATATACCCACACACCCAAGAACTTAAGTAAGTCTGGAGTGAGTGTGTAGTAGATTCAAATTTCATTTGTGTGTGCATCTGCAAATTTACTGGTTTATTTTATTCAATTACCAGAAAGTGTCATTTCATCTCCAACTCTCCTTTGGAGTTTTTCTGGCTTCCTGTGTGGGAGGATAGTGTAAGCGCCATATCGCAACACTCTAGAACATCTCGCAATTTCCCCCCTGTCGTCGTTCTTTACTCTTCCATCTTTATTGTTCCTTACCATCACTGCCTTCCTTCCAGGCCTTTCTGCCTTTGAGAACTTGCTAGAGAAATAAAAGATGACTGTGTCACCCTTACGGTCATTTGTTGTGCCACAAGGCAGGCATCCGCAAGAAAGGAGGATTGATAGAAAGTAAAGATTATGTCTGATCCTCCAAACTTAGCACGTTAGATAAAGAGGGAACTTGAAATGAGGAGAGGGACAAGAAGGCAAGCCACTGGATGAGTGAGGGAATGAGGTGCTGACATTCCTTTCTAGGCCGAAGAGGCTCAATTCATGAACTTTTGCAGAAATTTCTAGAAAACAGAATCCATAGGGATGGTGTATTAAAGAGGAAGTAAACTAGAGTTAGTGGGAACCCCCTATGAAAGAGCCTGCCTAAGAAGATGGAGAGACAGGAGGAAGGGACAGGGCAGGGAGAGGAAGAGGGTACTTTCAACATCACCTGACATACCGCTTGCAGTTCTATCTGAAAACATTTGTATTCTTGGACTTTTCTGACCCTGAACATTTTCTTTGTTTCTGAATGCTTTTGATCGTTAAAAAAAAAAATCCAGATTCATAAATGAAAAGTGGTTGACCTTTACTCTTAATGTTTTGAAACTATAACAGAAGATGACTAAGAGCAAATGTAGGGCAGTGTGTATTTTGTGGGATGTTCTGAAGTGATTTATATCCTACAGTAATTTTTAATTTTAAGGGGTTGGAGAGGTAACTAGAGAAATGATAGTCTTGCCTTAAATCGGAATAAACTGCTTTAAACGAAGATGGATCTGGCATGACTGACACCATGTGCGGAGGGGAAGGGAGCAGAAGGGGCAGGATCGGGGTGCACACAGTGAGGCGCCATCTGATTTTTGGGAGTGTGAGGGGAGCTGAGCTTTAATCTCTATGTGAGCAAATAAGTAAATGAATAGTTTTCTGTTTTCTGAATGACTTTTCCAAAATTAATACTCCTCTCTTGCTTAATTTAAGTATGGGGAGAATCCATTTTTGTCTGCAAGTTGAAGGAGGATGACTATTAGAATATTCTCCTAGCCCCAACTTATGTCCGAATATTCCTCCAGGTAGGAAACGGTGGATTTTAAACAGCTCTGCTATTTTCCTCTTTGTTTTATCAATACTGCCTCATTTCAGTGTGGGGAGGCCAAATGGCTCTCGCTTCATCCCATGAATTAATGATTCTTCAAATCAATTTAATCTAGAGCCTAATAAATTTTCCTAATGACAAATCAATGTCAAAAATAATGAAAGAAGGAGTGATTCAATGTGTTTGTCCCCCAATCTCTACTTCCCAAAGCAGAGATGTATTATCTGAAGGGCAGATTTAGCATTTTTTCCTTCCACAGTGCATGACACTGTCTCCTACACAAGCTGAATTGTCAAAAGAAGAGTACAGATTTTTTCTATTTTCTACACTCAGACATTAGCATCTATAACATTATCCTTCCTCATACTTTGAAAAATTTGGAGCAGTGTGAAAATCAGGGAGCTAAATTCTTTGGTTTTACTTGCTGAGGTGAAAAACAAAATGGGTGTGTGTGTGTGTGTGTGTGTGTGTGTGTGTGTGTGTGTGTGTGTGATACATGTGTTTCTGAAACCATTTTTTAAAAAATTGGTTTGGTTTGTGAGGTGAAGGCTGTAACATACTAATATAATGTACTATGGATGTGAGAAGATGGCCAGGAAATGGAAATGTGGAATCTTTGTTTTGTTACTCCTAACCTGAATTCCATTGCTGGAGAGAATAACAAATGACACCCTACCGCTGTTTCCATCTCCTGGTGCTTTTTGCTAGATCCAAAGAATTAACCAATACTTGGCAAGAGCAGTTATGTGGCTATCACTGAGTCAGGTGCTGCCAGTGAAAAAGAGCAGGAGGTCTCCAGGTCACGGACCTTAGGGATGCAAATCTAACCTGTGTTAGAAATAGGAAGGGAAGACACATGCCGCTGCTGACGACAGGGCTGTTCACAGTCACAACTAGGGAAGAAGGCAGAGGTGAAGGAAAGGCTAATGTGAAGAGCCATATTTACCATATGAGATGCAAGGCGTAGGTAGTAACAACACATTACAAGTGGTACTAAGTGTGCACTAAGTACAAGACCCAAAAGACAAGAAGATGTCCTTGTCACTCTTCCTTCTAATTGGGGAAAGAATCTTTCCTTCACACAGGCTTTCTTTTTTGGGAGCCCTTTACCATGCTGACTCTTGAAAATAAGTATGTTGAGCTGGTGAAGATATTTGTGTGTGTGAGTGAGTGTGTGTGTGTGTGTGTGTGTGTAGTCATACTGAGGGTTGAATCTAGGACCTTGCTACTAGCTTTATCCTCAGCTCTTCACATTTTTATTTTAAGATAAGGTCTTACTAATTCATGAGGTTTCACGGGCTAGGTTGCAATTTGCAATCTTCCTCCCTCGGCCTCCCAGAGTGCTGGTGTTACAAGTGTGTTTCGCCACACCCAGTTTGATGAGAGTGATTATTATTATTATTATAAAGCCTTGTTTCAAGATACTCAACCTATATAGTGCAGTGGAATCATGTTCTCTATATGTTTATCTTCATTCTCTAGACTTCCTGGAAGTTGGGCTGAAAGAGATGGGAATGAATAAGAATAGCTCAGCTTATCTCAGGACGATTTCCAGGGAATGTTCTTCTGAAGTTTCTCTAACTTAGACTCAGTTCTTTTCTTTCAGGGTCATGGAACACAGCTCATATGTCCCCTATAATGGATGTGTTTAATAACACTGATTGTTCCTGTAGGGGGAGGGCTCAAAACGGCTTAACCTTTCCCCTCTTAGAGATGAACATGATCAAATATTTAAGGCAGAGACTCTCACCTTTACCCTTGGTCATTGGTCAAGATGAAGATGGAAGAGAATTTCTAGGCTCAACCTTAGCCATCTTGATCTCTTAGACATATAAGTAGAAATGAGTTGAATTTATGGAAACTTAGATCAAGTTGCTAAGCCATGGCATCTAGATTTTGCAGAAAAGCACTTTTTATGTAGCATGACTTATTAGATGGAAAATCAGTTCATGTGATTCTGTTGATGACTGACTTGCTGTTGAATAAGAAGGCTGATAATGTTGCTGGCCACTCTATTGTCCCCAGTAGATGTGGAGAGTTTGTATAGATTGGAAGAAGGGTGGGGCTACAAATGGAAAATGAAAACCAGAAAAATTCACTCAGAAGAGTTTTCCTACTACACCAAGTTTTAAAATAGCATTTCAGCAATCTTATTATTTAGCAAATAAAAAATCAAAGTCATGATTTGAGAAAAGCAGCATTGTATGGGCTTATTTTTTCTAGATCAAACTGGATGTCAATTTCTTATTATTTGAGCTATTTGGATGTCCCTTGTGATACGCGTTATTAGAGAGAAGTGGAAGTCTGTTAGCAAAGAGCAGGAGAGATTTTCTTTGCCATTGCAAGGGGAGCAGCTTTCAGAAGCATCCTGTCACAGGCAACTGCAAGTAGAGCTCACATTCTTGTTTCAAGATGGAGCCATTTTAGGAGCTCCACGAGGGACACAAAAAACACTTTATCTCCCCACAGTGTGTTTAGTACAATGAGTGCTTTGCAGTGACAAATTCCAGGTATTCAGCACATGGCAAATTGTGTGATTGTGGAGCTTGGGTACTAAGACAACATTCCCTGCCTTGACTCTCTGAAGAATTCACTTTGGGAAATACACCATTGGCCATGTCTTCACAATTCAAATCTGACCCCACTCACCTCTTGCACTTTGCATAATGCCCAGAGTAAAATGAGTGCTTGTAGCAGCTGAGGGTGAAGTATAAAATCATTCCAGAGGCAAAGGAAAGGGTCACCTGGCTCTAAACTCTCTGCCACACCTCTCTGAATGCCCAGATGAGAGTCCCCCTACCAAGTTTTACCTGTATCTTCTTGCACTTAAATCTGTACACTAAGCAATCGATGTGTATCCCAGCTGAAGGGATTTCTCACCTTGCATTTTCATTGTTTAAAAGTATTATCCTCTTATCTATCTAGTAAAGATCTTGTCATAGAATGCAAAGTTCAGAATTCTGACATGTAGCCAGACAGATATGATGGCTACTAACTGTGAAATTTTATTGGCATGAGACACAGTCTTTGTGTAGTGTATTTCTTCCCCTCATCGATCAGTGACCTGCATGCCCAGTAACCTCCCTAGCTTCAATCCCCTTTCCCTTTGGTAGTTTAAAATGCTGTTTAAGTTACAACTTCCTGGGACTTTCTTTTGAGTCTGATACTTTGGGTATAACTCTCATGTTTCTGCACACTAATACATTTGCATGTTTTGGTTTTTTTTTCTACAGAACCAGTCTGTTGCTAGTTTGTTTACAGGGCTAAAATGAGCAAGCCTTCAGAAGGAAAAGGAAACATTTAAAACTTTCTTGCACTGATTTGCAAGTTGGTCCTCAGAGCAGGCATTGGTGCCAGGACACAGTACTCTATAGTCTACCCCAGCAAAGGAGAGTGGAGTATGTAAGAAATGCAGAGAAATGAATGAAGCTCTGGGTCCAGGAAGGAGAGAAATCTACTGGTCCTGTAAGATGCATAAGCTAAGATGTCTAGACTGAGGCTTCATGAGGCAGAAAGGTCAAAAAGATTTCAAGGGAGTCTCAGTTTTAATCTATTCTAGTCTTATCCATGTTTTCTATGCATGTGGGCTTCCTCAAGCACTCTTGAACCATGGTCCTCTCTAGCATCATAGCTCATTGCTGCCCACTGCCGCTCCACCTTGGCTTCACTTTCAAGACTCCTCAGAACATAGCATCCTTCTTTCTGTACTCCTATCTGCTTGCCATTTCTCCATCCTTGTGGGTTTTCTCACTATGCTATGTCTGGCTCAGGTTTCCATAACTCTAGCACTGTGATGTCATTGATCATTGCTTTCTGAAATGAGTGCTGGCCCACTCTTCCTTTCTAACTCCTACTCATCCTCCAAAACCCAGGCCTAGTCCCACTTCTCTGATGTCTTTTTCCTTGGGAGTACTTCTTGTCTCATGAGACAGACTTAAATTCTTTGTTTTTATGTGTCTTCAAGGTCCTGTGTCACTGTCTCCTCCCCCTTCGGTGGTTAGTAGCATTTGAGGCACCAACCAACTCTGTAACCTTTGTTCATTTCATAGCATCCCCCAGGTACTCCTGAATGGAAGCTTATTTCTTGAAATATATGAAGGAGAAAGCTTGATTTTTTTTGAGTGATTTATTTGGGGGGATGACTATTCATACCTTTTTAAAAGTGCCTTCTAAAGCATTCAGTATTTGTACTAGGAACTTTACCTGTGTCATCTTACTTAGTTTTTCCAACAGTCTCATGTGATCAGGGAACTGTGGCTCAGAGAGGTTAAACAACTTGCTCAAGATTTCACTGGAGGCAGTAAAGATGGAATGCAAATCCAAGGAAGCAGATTTGTCTAGCCCTTTGATGGCAGCTTCCACTTCAGTCAGGAATTTATTCTTTTTCCATTCCAGCCTCCTGATGTTGCAGTAGAAATTTGTTTTTCCTTGGAGCCAGGAAGTGGACTCAGTCTGCTCTGTGCCAGCCACTTTGGGGCAGAAGAGCAGGGGTTTCACAAAGGATCCTGAAAGAGCAGCCATGTTTTGTCCCCACCCCTTGCCTGTGGTCTGCAACCTCTAAGGTCACAGCACCTTCTTGCCTCTTCCATCTCCCCAGAACACCCCCTCCAGCTTACACACCCAGTTCCACCATTAATGAAAATCAGAAGGAATGGGCGTAAGGACTTGAAAGACTAATTCCTTTCTTATTTATAGGTCTCCACCAGAGGACCAGAGGCAAGGAGTGTGGTCTCTACCCTGAAGCAAGGAGCAAAGCTCTCATAGGGGGTGGGTCCTGGCTGGGCTTGGCCTCTGACCCCTTGTGCCTTAATCTCCCCAGCTGTACAATTAGGTAAAAGTTGGGCTGCAATGAAAACCAGATGTTCCATCAGGAGCAAAGTCTCCTGGGCAAACAAATTAAATAATAAATAAATGCTTTCAGTTTTACTAGCAACTGGCCATGCTGTACCTCCTCGGGCTCCAATTAGAGTACTCCTGTTGTCTTGTGGAGTTTTAAAACCCAAGTGTAAATACGAAAGAGTCCTGGAAAGCCAAAACTGCTTACTAGTTTTGATTTTTATTTTTGTTGATTGTTGGCTTTGGTTTGGTTTTATGCAATGTTGCAAGCCTGATTTTGCAAATCATCATGAGTTTAGCTTTACATTCTGGTTTAAAGGAGGTATGTTTAACCAGGTTGTAACCCTGATTTAGTAATTTAGTGAACATTGATCCTGAAACATTCTAATGTGTGGAGTATTCTGGGGATTACAGAAACATAACATGCATTTCTTCCAATTTGCCTAAACACCAAATCAAACCAAAGCCACATTCAACTGTAGAAAAAGCAATCCTGAACTTGGTTTCTAACTGCAGCAATTCATTTGATAATCTCCCTAAAAAGTTTAGATCTATTTCCCTGTTTTAGCTTGGTATGTGTAGCTGACATATATGATCAAGTAAAGGACTTGAAGGAAATCGGATATATTCCTTTCACTCATTTTTTCATTAGTAAACTCACTCACTCAACAAATATTTGAATTTTGTGTGTGTGTGTGTGGGGTACCAGGGATCGAACTCATGACTGCGCACTCAACAGGCACTTGCTTATGCCACTGAGCTAAATGCCTGGTCCTATCAACAAATATTTCATCACCTGTTATGTATGCAATGTTATTTCTGGCCCTGAAATCACTGGCTACATTTCTTGTATGTTTAACAGTAGAAGGCTGAGAAAGTAGAATTCTGATATTACAGTCCATTTTGGCTTGTGTCTCTCTTATTTCTAATTATTTTTTTAAATGAAGAAAAGCATACAATGATTGACAAAAAGGTGACACAATTAGTGACTATCCAATGACCACATGTGTCCAAAAGGAAGTTAAACTTTCTGTTGACACAATCATGGCTGTCATTTAGTGAGTATCTACTACATACAAGCACGGAGGTAAGCATGCTACATTTGTTCTCTCTGTATTAGAGTTCAGAAAACTGGACCTGCAATGTTCTATCTTGTCCAAGTTCTTGCTGAGAATTAGGAAAAATTTCCAGGAGAATTTACAGCAATGTGTATCTGTGTCCTCAGAACGTACCACTTAGCAGTCGGTGACCTTCAACTCTGCTTATTGTTTTACTCCCTCTTTACATTCTCTCTGTACGATCACACTGTTATGTCTTCTTAGAGCAGAGGATATGGAAGCTTCTCTGGGCGAAATTAATCTGCCCTATGTCCCTCAGTTAGTGAATGTCTGAGCCTAACATTCTGCTCAGGCTCTCCAGTGCCTAGCTCATTTCACATTTCATAAACAACGGAGTGAGGGCTGGGACTACAGACACCAGCCGAGATGACTTTCTTTACCTCCCTTGGATTACTACCCACATTCAGTCCTAGAGGATGATGACTTTGTCAGTAAGGGGAGGAGGATGCTGAGGCCTAGAGTGGCTGTGATTCATTCCCAAGGCTTCCTGGCAAAGTCAAAGACAGAGATTTCTTGGCTCTGTCATTGGCTGTTGCTCACCAGGGCTACTCTGTGGGAAAACACTCTGCTGCAGCCCTCTCATATGAAGAAGCCCTCTCAATGAAGGGCCGAGGAGCACAGCCACCTTAGGAAGCCACCTATTCATCCTGCCTTTTAGTGTCCTTTGATCCAGCTCCAAATTCAGGGACAAGTTCTGGTCCAAGAAGGATATGTTTGATTAAGATATGGGATTTTACATCCTTTACATTTTATCTTGTTTTTGTTTTTGTATCAGAAGAAATAATTTTTGATAAATGTACATCCTCACGCAATCATCATCTCAGTCAAAACATAGCACATTTCACCTCACCAGAAAATTCCCTTGTGCTGTTTTTGCAGTCAAATGACTTCATTTACTCAAGGTAATGGCTAATATTCTCTCTCTCTCTTTTTCTCTCTCTCTCTCCCTTGCTTGCTCTCTCTGTCTTCTTTTTGCTTTCTTTCACAAGAGCTTATAGTTACAAAATTACACATATTCTTGGGCAATGGTCTTTTTTTTCCTCTGTTTGTCTCTAGTGCTCTTTTTTGACAACATAAAGTTCACTCTTCTCTGTTCTGCCCATTTCATGGATCAGTGACATTTAAAGATCTAGTTCTACCAGATCAGAAATAATTGTCCTGATGAGAAGCATAAGAGAGAAATATAAAAAGGAGAATATGTTGGAGACGAGAACTCAGCATTCTGCTTATGACATGATAGACCCCACGTTACCATGGCAGACCCCAAGTTCACAAAGTTGACCCAAGAAAGGTTCTGAAAATCACCATCAGTGACACTCAAGGAAGGTGTTGGCAAGTGGCTACACAGTTCTGGTCCCAGTTCCACTTCTGAGTTCCCAGGTGACCTTCGAAAGTGGCTGCTCCTCTCTGAAGTCATTATGCTTACCTGTAAAGCAGACCAGGTTCGTTAAATTATTTCTGTGGTTTGATTTCTCCTCTGGCCAGGTTTGGATTAATTAGCACTGATTTCCCCAGAGCTACTCAGGTCTGAACTCCAGGCTAACATTTCCAGCCCAAAAGCAAACATAGTTCTAAACATCAGGTTTCGAACAAGTTCTGTCTAAAATTTCCTTCCACCTCTTTCTGGGAAGCAATCAAGGGCTCCATTTTCTAGGAGACTGTAGCTTGTAGAAAAGCACTTGATTGTTGTATTGAAAGGTTGCACTGTACATGTAAAAAGGTGTTTATGAGGCTTCGTACAGTATGGTTAATAACCAACCAAGACCAGAGTCTTTACAACAGAGACCCAGGCTATGAGCATCTGTATTGCGCCTTGCCAAGGCCAGCTCAATGTCTAATTACAGTGGCTGGTGGTCTGGAATATAAATGGGGGAGGGGAGTTTGTTGCATGCTGCAGGTCGGCTCTCTCTATGACACTAACACTCCCTACACATTTCTTAGGCACAGCAGAAATAAACCTCTGAACTCTTTCAATCCATCTTTGAACACCTGCAGATTCTAAACCCCAGGCTGCAAGTGGGTTGAGCAGGGTAATTTCTTGGATGCATTGGAAGCCAAGAACCAGGCAGCAACCAGCAACAAAAGCAGTATCAGTGGTAATTTACTAGTGTAGAGAAACTCACAGCTGAAGGATGGTAAGCTCATTCTATGGCCATTACTTGCCAGGAATAGAGTATAAACCTCTCATGAAGTTTTCTAATTTCTACTTTGTCCCCTCCCAATCCATGTCTTGAAATACAGCTAAAGAACTCTCATAAACATGCAAGTCTGACCAAGCCTTTTCCTCCCTAACACTTCCTGAGGGTCTCCTACTGTTCTCTCAGACAAACCCAGGCTCCTTCTTATGAACTCAAGGACCCTGTATATCTACCTTTGGGAATTTGCTAGTCTCCCTGTACAGAGACCATTCTTTGCTTCCTGGCCTTATTTTTCACTGACCTCCTTTGGGGTCCTTTCGACCTCCAAATTCCAATGTGAATTCAGGAACAGGCTATTTCTTTGACACTGGATGATCTCTTCTGTCTCCTCCCTCTTTTCTGCTTAGTAAACTCCTACTCTTCCTTCAATCCCTGGATCAAATGGCACTTCTTCTGGGAAGCCTTTTCTGACCCCCCAGACCAAGTCAAGTTCCCCTACATGATTTATTTATCCTTTATTCTGAAATTATACTTCTGGAACACGTACTATGTGTTTAGAATTGAGCTGTATGCTTTACATGAAATAATCCATGAAGTATGTACTAAGAAATAAATGAGGAACCTAAAATTCACCCATGATATGGAAGAGCTTGTAAATTGCTCAACCAGAAGTCAATGACTCCAAAACAAACTCTTCTTTATGACATTTTACTCTCCAATTGGTAGGTATAAGACTCAAATAGTTCCCCCCAAATGTTAACAAAAAAATGTGGCAAAACTCCAATGAAAGACACAACCTTATAAGAGCGACTATTTCCTGGTCACAGCTCTCTGGCTTTTTATTTTCTAGTTTTCAAATTTTCTATGGTGAATTCCTGCTTGTCTTCAAATTGAAATATATCCAGCTTTAAAGGAAATTTAAGAAAGCAAAGTGTACATTTGCCTGAAACAATATATATATATATATATATATATATATATATATATATATATACACATCACCACACTAGGCTCATCTCTTAAAAATATTTGATTTCCACATAGTTGTAAGCACAGTGCACATTCTTTCATTGGTATTCTGTTCTTTCCACTTAGTATTTTGTCTTAATGATCATATAAATAACACTGTAATATTCTTACAAAGTCAAACTCTCCTATTGTTCTGGAGTCAACCAAGTGACTCTGGCATTAACAAAACTTCCAAGAAGAGAAAGTCTTTTCTGTTAACTTGTCCTGCCTTGCTGTGTACTCTCCCATTCAGAGATTTAGTCCTTGATGCTAAAGATGTGTTTGATGCTCACTGGACAACAGGCACTTGTCAGGTGTGCTTGAACCCTCATATGCTGCATGACAATCAGCTCCAACCGAAAGCAAATCAATCCATTTGTTAAGAACTCTCTAAAAGAGAGTGGAAGTTGCCAAGAATTAAGTAGTTAACCTAGAAAAAAGCCAAAGATTTGGGGTTTTGAGATTTTACCTTCTCGTTGGGTGAGTTATTAGTGCTAGAATTTTATAGAATCTTAACACTTATGGAATTTTTTCACACTTATCATCGCCTTTAACTATCCAGCATATGGGAAAGGGGGTGGTCTTAGTCACTTTCTCCTAGTTGGAACATAGGACCTAACACCCACAAATTAGAGAAGGAATGATTTAGTTTGGCTCATAGCTTATAGAGATTTCAGACCATAATCAACTTGCTCCAAGACAGGACAGCATGGCAGAGGGGCACAGCAGGGCAGCACATCATGCAGTGGGAAGCAGAGGAAAAGAGGAGAACTGAGGAGAGACAGAAACCCTTTCAGGCCATGCTCCCAGTGATCCGCCTTTTCTCACAAGAGTTCACCACCTAACAGCAAGTCAGTGATAAGCTCCCGCAGTCCAGTCGCTGTCAAAAGTCCCAGGTGTGGAGAAGGTCCTGGGGAAAAGCAGGCTGAGAGAGGCTTTACTGAGGGAGCCCAGGATTTCTGCAGTCAAATCTCAAGGATAAGTGTGAGGCAAAAACAGAGAATAAATTACAGGATCAGTGATTAGACACACACACACACACACACACACACACACACACAGAGAGAGAGAGAGAGAGAGAGAGAGAGAGAGAGAGAGAGAGAGAGAATGCTAGTGGTCTATGTTACAATCCTTAAAGGCAAAGACAGCTCTGGTTGCACTTGCTCTGATTCCTAGTATATAGCACAGAAGCACTTCTTTCAAGGAGTCGTTATCACCTTGAGCGTGATGCTGTGTTAAAGCAGAAGTTCATGTTAGAAGAGCTAAAGCTAATTCAAATTCACCATGAAGTCTGCAAACCTGATGCTCAGGGCACCTCACCTGTACAAGAAGAACCCTTCCAAGGCCTGAAGGCAGGCCCCCTAGCAGTGGGGTCATATAGGCACATGTTTGTGTAAAATTGCAGAATCAAATGTTTGATCTTCACTAGATTAAGACTGTTATTTCTGTCTACTCCGGACTCTTTTTTGCCTATATGCTGGGGTGCCATGACCATGGCTGGCGTGCTCTGGTGGAGGCACATTTTGCCTGTATTTCATGAGAAGTGTGTGTAGCTCATAGTTTCCCAGCGTCAATGTGGGCCCAGGGACTCTCCTTCCACCTATTGTGCCAACTCACCTCTAGTGTAACACGAGGCTGTGAATTCAAAGGCTATTTCAACATTGGAATGGGTCTACGGCACCTGACACAAGAATCAAGAGGATATAAAGAAGAGGAAAAAAAAATTTCTGAAAGATGCAGTGACAGTAGCTAAGCTAGGAAGAATTCTATATTCATCAGAGGTGCACAATTATAAGCAGAAATTTCTGTTCAATTGATTCCTAGTCAAAATAGAAGTTCTTTCCTGTCAGAATACACTCAGGAAAGCAGCACTTTATTGACTACATAATTATAAATCTCCTATAATTTTTATGAGAACCCCATGAAATATAATTTACCAGAAATATTATGTTGGAAGGGTACAGACTGCTTTCTTCAGCAAGTACAACTTTCTGTGAGCTGCCTGTTTTATGCATTCCACACACCATATTTTTATTATTTTGATCAACCATATTATAGAAAGATTGGGTTATCCTCCTCTTTTCTCTATAGAGAATATTACAAAGTCATCATCATAAGATACAAAGAAGGTAACAGTCAAATTGGAGGACAAAAGTTTTATAGAGGCATATCAAGCAATTAACTCATTAAAATGTCACTTCATTTTTCTGCATGTTGTGGTTATTTTTTATTAGACAAATTTTTAAAAATTAGTATTTTGGCATGATTTCTTATTCTAACTAAATGGTATTCTTTTATCTAAATTCATTCCTTTGTATTCTTTTCCTGGATGAGGCTCCAGAATGGAATGGACTGCAGCCCCCACAATCTAAGAGAATGGAGGGTCTGCAGTTGGCCATAGTAATTCCTATAACGTAAACTGAAAGCACAGGAAAAAGTGGGCTTATTTCATCTTTTCATGTAAAATCTTATCATTAGTACATGTTTAATGATCATTGTAAAGTAGGCACTCTTACTTTTAATGCACAAATAAACATCCCTTCTCCTAGCTCTAAGATTCATTTTAAGAGTCCATTTGGTAATTGTTGTGGACCAGATTATTGTGCATAACATATCTACTGTATGCTCCACCCAGACTACTTGGGAGGGATATACTATCCCACTTGCTCATGGTGAACTTGGTCATGTGACCTGCTTTGCCTCATTACAGGGGAAATACATGCCTGCTTGTGGGCAGTCTTCTAGCGCTGATAGGGTAAAAGGAATGTGGCATGAATTTGAGCCATAATCTGCAGCCTTTGGACCTCTGGACATAACAGGATCCTGACCCCAGTTGTGTTTTCTGGTTTTCAAATTTGATCTAAAATCTAACTAGGAAACCATAACCCTGCTCAAATAGACACATGGTTAGGGGTAGAACCAACCAGCCAAAGTGAGAAGCAAAGAAAACAGCGTTGCAATGCAACCACTTAGAAAAAGTCAAATATAGATTTAACAACTAATTATAGGAGAAAGCTGCAAAGTGCGTTATAAAATCAAGTGTTTGCACAGAAACATTTTTGCTAGAAAGCAAAGTGGTAGCTCATTTGCATGTTTGGTATTGTTAGCATACAAAGGAGCTGAACTGCTAAAATTAAGATGGTGAGTTGTTTGAAAACCTCCTTTTAAAATAGAATAAATCATGCCACAGACAGATGTTGAAAAGTGTGCCTGATGTGGAGAGAGCTGGCCTCCAGAGCAAGGCTTGGTGGAGGCATCGGCTTCTCTCAAGCAAGGCCGACTGAACTCTCCTCTGAACCTCAGGGATTGGGGATGAGGGATGTGGGAAACTCTCTGTGGCTTCCTGGGAAAGGATCACAGTTGAGAGCTCACAGCCTGGGTCTGGGCAAGGAGAGGAAATGTCAGTGCTAGTAGCCCCTGTGACCCTCAGTCAGTTTGTCCCATGTAAGTGCCATGGGGTCCACCTGCAGCAGGATGAGACAAGAGAGTCTGCTAGGGCACAGAGTGCCAGGAGGGACCAGCACTGAACCTGGGTATCCCTGAGAAGGTACACCTTCCCTGGGGAATAAGTACAACTCTCAGCTCTGAGGGAAAATGTCTGTCTTAACTCTGACCTGCCTTGAGTTAAAGTATGATTATTGTTATTGAAATCCCATCTTACAGAAGGAGATGTAGAGAATAGGAGAGGTTCCAAAATGTCCCCACTGTCCTGTAAGGCAGTAAATGAGGCAGACCTGAGGTGAGCCAAGTCTTACTCTAGACTTTGGAGATTGTCAAACTTTTTAATTTCACTTTTTAATTCCCCATTATAAAGAAAAAGTATGAACATTCACTTCCATTATTTATTCATTTATTTAGAAACCATATATATGTACATCAGTATTATCGATTTATCAGTTTGGTGCTAGGATTAAACCTGGGTTCTTACACAGGTTAAGCATGAATGCTGTCACCAATCTATATCTGTGTACTTTATATGGTGCACCCCAAGAAATATGAAAATGATGATATAGAGACAGGAAAAAAAAGAGAAACACTTATTTTCCTCAAACACATCAAAATGGATTATTTTGCCTGTTACAGATCAGAAAAATTTCCCCCTCCGGTTTAGAAGTGAGGCTTTCAGAAGGTGACGGGATCACCAGGTTCTAATTTCCTCAGTAGATTAACCCACTGGTGAGATCATAATATGATGGCCCTGTTGGGAGATAATAGAATCTTAGGAGTTGGGGCCTAGTTGAAGGGAGTGAGTCATAGCTGTGTGACTTTGAGAGCTTCTGTACCTCATTCAGGCATTTTATTTGTTCTGTGATTTGGGAAAAGATGGCCACGCATGTGCTTGTGTGGGAAAGATGTCCATGGTTGTGTTTGTCACCTGACACAGAGGCTGCAAACATAAACAAAATTTTGTTAAATGCTTTTTTTTTTTTTTTTTTTTTTGTGGACCAAATTGTTTGGAAACAAAAACTTTCATTAACTGAGGTATTACTGTGTGTCTTGTCCATGGCCCTTTCCTCTCTGGCTGGCTCTTCAACCTTTCTCTCTCTCTCCTCCCTCTGTCTCCCTCCCTCCTTCCTCAACCCTTCCCGCCCTCCCTCTGTCACCTTCTTGGCAACAGTGACGTGAGCAACTTTTCTCCCCCACACCTCTTCTTCCACCATGATATTTCCGCCTCACCATGGGCCTAAATGAATGGAGCCTACAGATCATGGACTGAAATCTCTGAAACTGAGAGCCAGAATAAATCTTTTCCCTTTAAATTGTTTTCCTCAGGTATTCGTTCATAGGACTGACATAAACAATTACTGTGTCCCAGTTTCCATGAGTAAGGAACTCAGGCATGTTTAACAGAGTCTTCTAGCTCAAGATCCTCCATGAAATTCTAGTCAAGGTGTTGGGGGGACTGCTGTCATCTCAAGGCAAGATCCCTCCCTAAGCACATGCTCAGTGCCCTTTGGCAGTCTCAAATTCCCGGCGGACCCTCTGGCTCAGCTCCCCCAGGGCTGTGGCTGAAGACTGCCTTCTGTTCTTTGCCACATGGACCCTCCCCACCACAGGGCAGGCACACATGGCAGCTGACTTCAGCAAATTCAGCCAGTGAGAGAGTAAGACAGGGAATACCTACAAGATAGATGTTTCAATGTTTGTAACTAATCACGTCTTGAAAGTGAGGCCCATTGTCCTAGAAACACATCATATGGCCCCTTGCCCACTAGGAAGGGAGAGGATTATCCAAGAGGATGAATGCGAGGTGATGGGGATTTGGGAGGTCATCTTCGGACTGCATCATTAGTTCAGCACGCTCTCTGAAATCAACTTGCTAACTCTCAAGGGTCTGTGCAGATCACACTTTGCAGTCCTTTACCTCAAGAATGCAGTGGCTTTAACTTGGTCTAGGAGCAGCAGAGAGGCCGGGCTGGGGAGCTAAGTGTGAGAGAGTTCAGCCACAGAAAGAAACTAGTCAAGACAGACAGGAATGTCTGAGAGAGAAGGAGCCTGGGAAATTGCTCACCAACTGACCAATTAGAGTAAAAAGATTGCCATAAGGAAAGCTAAGGTAGAAAAATTGCTCTTTATACTCTGAATCTTCATGCCCAACATGAAGCAGGGATCAAAAAGACATGAGTTATGATGTTTTAGAAAGAGGACAAGGGAAGAAAAAGGGATGGAAGGGGGGAGGGAAGATCTCAGGGTGCTCAGTGCTTCATGACCCAGAGCCCACTTTCACTTGCAGGGCTCCATCCCTACTGATGCACCTAGGGACTCAGTGTCAGGATTTGACCATCTTTCAAATCATCGGAATCTAGCTGATGAGAAAAATGGAGCATTCCTTAGACCAAACAAATAAAAAGCCTTTTAGAAACTAGCCATGCAGGAAAGCAGATGCATCACTGACTCCAAAATGTGCCATTACCAGGAAACAATGGTGGTGCTGATGTCAGGGGAAATGGAGACGTGCTCAATAAAACCTTTGCTCCAAGAAACAGAGGAGAGGGAGGATGGAAAGGAAAACTTCAAGGAAGTAACCAAGGGGCCAAGAACTCAACAGAAGGAGCCATAAACAAAGAGAATGCACAGATTTGTTTTTCTCATCAGAAAGAACACAATACAGAAATCCTGATGTCTTCAGGAAGAAAGAAGCAGATTTAACTGGTTGGCAACAAATGCTATTTTAGGGCAAAACTTCTGAAGCTTTGTTTTTGAAAGTACAATGGAATGAATTTAAAAACACTAGCTAGCTTTGTAAAACCTATGGCAAAGTTGCAGATCTACAGGCATGAAGAAAGATGGTTGGGCCATATGAGACAAATGAGTCCTTCTTCCCATAACGTATTGGTAACAAATCCTTTTGACCAACAGCAACAAAGACAGGTGGAAGAAACACTTAGTTTGTCAGTCTCTGAGAGCATCTGTCCTAGCTAGGGCTGTACCATTTCCTCCCTCCGCTGGTGACTTCTCCAAGATGCTCAGTTTTACCACTCTACACTACCCTTGGAACTGGATTGGAACAAGTGATTATACTACTGAGCATGAAGTGAGTTAAATTGTCCTACTCATCAGTAACTCTAGTTATCTGGCTCTGTTAGCATTAAAAGACTTTAATGTATCTATCAATGAAAACCTAAGTGAAACTGGTAAAAAATATATTGTTTCACCTGGATTTTCTTCATTGTAGTACTACTGTGACTACTAAGCACTACATACTAAATTTCAAACATGGTTTTATCAAGGAGCTGCCTCCAATTCTCTGTGACTATTTCAGATTTTCCCTGCCTTGTATACTATCCAAGACCTCAGCCTCACTTCCTTCATAGTTGCAAGGGTCTGGCATCAGGAGTTGGGGAAAGATGTTCCACTGTGGAGTGCAAAAGCTTTCATTTCCACAAACATGTAGCACAGCTTTGTGCTCAGTCTAATTGAACTGCACTGCAGAACACAGTTGTTCATGAACCAATCAGGATGAAGGGAATGATATCACTCTGACCCACTTAGATCAATCAGGATTCACTTCTCGGTCTACAGAGGCTCAGTCCCACCCAAGTCACATCTTTCACTGTGAGGAGAAATCACCATAGTTCAGCAATTTTAATGCCTACTGGTGATTTTGTAGGTGAAGGGATTGCTTTTCTTCTGCATTTCCTTTTCCCTCTAAGTTTGCACAATCTTGTTTTCTCTCAAGTCAAGTTTAGTTCTATGGAGCTGTGGTACAGAAGATACTTTCCCTCCCACTCTCTTTGCTAACCATGGAAACTTACACTCTACATCCTCCAGGGCTTGAAAATGAACTGGTTAAAGTAGAAAATTCCTTCATTTCAAGAGAAATGGCATAGTGCAGAATTTCTCAAAGACTCCTAATGCAATCTTTGACCATGTGCAATAGAAATGTCTGGGGTTTGTAAATAAAGTGAAAAAATAAAGAATTCTACCTCATATCTCAGAGCTCAGCACATCGTACTTTGAATACAGTTCCTAGAGAATTCTTATATAACTAGAATATAGTTATATAGAATACCCTAGTATATAGAATACTAGGGTATCCTTATATAAGTAGAGTTTTGAGAATTTTGTTATTAGAAGGTAGGAAATGTATTGCATTGGTAAAAGGAGCAACATCATTGTCTTCATCATCATAATGACATCTGGAAAACACTTTCTTACATATAATTGTATGCAATAAATCTGTATGATATCCATGAGTGATAAAATAGAAATCAAGATTTCCAGTTACAGAAAAGAAAGATGAATCTTTGAAAGGCAACATAATACATGGGAGAAGAAAAAATATCCTTTACAGGACAGACATCGGGTCATTATTATTGTTCATAGTCTCATGACTGATAGGTGCTTTACTCTTCTAGCCAAGATAGAATAACAGGTTTACCCTTATGCTTGAATGACAAAAAGAGGCAAAATATATAAAACAATAGTTTTCATGACACTATGCATAAGGAAATGAAAGACAGTGATCCCTAAGAGATAGAAACAAAATATAGGTTTGTCCTAAGATGTCCCAGTTTACTTCTTTGAAAAGTTTCCAGGTCCTGGAACAGCAAATTGTGCACAATGGAGCACCCCCCTCCAACTCCTTAAGTGGGAGAAAGGAAGCTGAGAGTACTGCAACCCACAGAGGCTAGAGTACACAAGATAGAATGGCTGGGGGTAAAGAGCCACAAGCAGAGTTCACACAAAGAGCGAGACAGAGTTCCCTTTTAAGTATGCAGCAGAGTTGTGATTGATTGCATGGAGACTGCCAAAGCCTAGGGAAGAACCCTTCAAAGGATGAGAGGGAAGAATGTTGAAAATTCACACAAGGACTTGGGAATTATATGTTCCTACAGTGCAGACAGAAAGCTCATAGAGCATTGGGTAGATTTCTCAGGAGGATTTTGACTCAGGAATGCAGAATAATTAGTCTTCAACTGAACTTTGCTCCTCAGACACCTAACAAACCACACACAAATAAAATCAAGACTTAAAAGGTAAAACTGTTTTCAAGTAACTTAACTATACCTAGAGAAAATGTCAGAAGTATTTTTCAGCATACAAATATATCTAGCATACAAAGATTGCCTAGGCATGCAAACAAAGAACCCACTCTGGTGCTTCTACAGGGCTATGGGACTGGCTAATCTTACAAAGACTGACCACACCAAGTGTTGGTGATGATATGGAGGAACAGGAACTCTCATGCATGGCTACTGGGAAAATAGTCTCTTTGGGAAAATAGCTTGACAGATTTTTAAAAATATAAATTTATGCCTATCATATTATCCAGGTATTCTGCCCAAATATTTATCCTAAGAAAAATGAATGCATATATTGGTAACAACAATCTTTTCACAACATTCCAAGTAGCTTCATTTATAATCACCAAAAGCTGGAAACAATCAAATGCCTGTAAACAGATGAATAGATAAACAAATTGTGGAATGTCTATGTTACTCAATGTTATTCAGCAATAGAAAAGAATAAACTATGAGTGCATGCTGTGTACTTTATGAATATCAAATAGTAGTAACAAGTAAAAATATATCAGAGGAAAAGAGTACATGATACATGAGTACACTTGTATTAAATTGCAGGGCATCCAAACAAATATACTGTATAGTATAGTAAAAGAAATGGCCAGTGGTTTTCTGGGATTGTGGGATAAGAAGGAAGAGGTTAAAAACAGGAAGAAAAAAAAAAACCAAGATCTAGAAGTTATGAATCTACTCAATTCTATTGATTGTGGTGGTAGTTTCAGGAGTGTCTAATTGCATCAAAATTTGTTATTTTTTTTTTTTTGTATTGGGGATTGAACTCAAGATCTTGTAATCTATGACCTAGCAAAGTTGGCTTTAAAAATTACATATTAGGCTGTGGCCTGGCAAGCCATGGCTGCCCCAGGGCGAGAACGACCAGTGTATCCTGATATCTGCACTATGTAGGAACTCAGGGCGCTCAGAAACCAAGTAGCCAGCTCGCTGCCCTGGTAAGTGGCTGTGGTCCAGCAAGCTGAGGCTGCCCCAAGGCGAGAACCTTTAGTGTCTCCTGATACCCATGCCATGTTGGAACTTAAGGCACTGGGAAGCCAAGCAACTAGCTCGCTGCCCTGGTAAGCAGCTGTGAGCCTACCGGGGTGCGGGCTGAGATTGAAACATCCATCCTGCCCTTATCCCTCCCCCCAATTAGCAAGTGGGAGCCAGAGATCTGATCATCTCTTGTGAGGTTGACTGTATGCAATATAGCAAAGAAGGAGGATTTCCTTCTACCACCTCTTTGAAGGCAAATATTTTTATCACTGTTTTGCTTTGTTCTGATTTTTATTGCTCTATTCAATATTCTGTCTTTGTTAAGGTCTATAATATTCTGTATTTCCTTTGATTCTGATATACCTGATTGAAAGAACAACTGTTGTGAAGAAAGCGAGATATACTATGGTACCTATTATTGTTATCCCAGTAACCTGCTGTGAAGTCCTGTACCAATTTCATTACACTGTCTCAATTGGTTTTGTTCGGTCTTGTTCTGTGGTATTTTATTACTTTAAAAATAAAAAAATTAAAAAGATGCATATTAAGATTCAATATTATTAATTTATCAATTTTTTCCAATTTGAGTAACTCAGTTCAACACAAATCCTATCCAAATCTCAGCATACCATTCTATGGATACACAAAAATTGAATCTAAAGTTGATATGGAAAAGTAAAAACACAAGTGCCAATACAATACTAACAGTGAAAAAGTTGAAGGACTGACATGACCAACTTCAAGTCTTATTATCAACCTCTGGTAATCAAGACAACCTAATATTAAAAAATAAAAGACATATAACTTTATGAAACAGAATAGAGAGTCCTAAAACAGAACCACACTAATAGGATCAGTGATCTTTGAATAAGAAAAAAAGCACCATCTTTTAAGAACTGGTGTTTGGAGCCACTTTGTCTTCCACATGAAAAGAAAGAAAGAAAGAAAGAACAAAAGAACGAAAGAACGAAAGAACGAAAGAAAGAAAGAAAGAACATAAACCACATAGCTTTCACAAAATTAAACACAAACGGATCATAGGACAAATAAAAAACTCAGAATTAAAAAAAACCCCTAGAAAACAATGTGGGAGAAAATCCAGGTGACTTGGGTTTGATGATAACCTTATAGCTATAGCACCAAAGACATAATCAATAAAACATTAATAGGTTGGACACTATCACAGTTAAGACTGTGCTTTGCAAAAGAGACTGTTAGGGAAGTGGAAATAAAAGCCACACACTGGCAACAAGTTTTTGGAGAATACATATCTGACCTAAAATTTACAAATAACTTAATACTCAGTAATAAAGGAAAGAAGCAGCATAATTAAAAAATGAACAGTATATCCTGAATAGACAACTCACCAAAAACAATACAAAAATTGCAAATGAGCATTTGCAAGAATACTCAATCTCATTTGTTACTGGGTAATTGCAAGTTAAACCAGTGAGATACTAGGGCGCACCAATTAGAGCAGCACACCCATTAAAATTAGAATGTTGAAATATAAAACTGTCGAGGATGTGGAATAACAGAATTGTCTATCTCTAACAAAACAAAGTATAACATTAACATATAATGCAATAGTTGTGCTCCTAAGTATATATTCAGTAAAACTGACAACTTCTGGCCACACCAAAAATATGTATCTCAATGATTTTAGAAGTTTTGTTCACAATCATTAACAACTGCAGGAAACCAAAATATCTACCAGTAGGTGAATAAACTGGTTCATCAATACAGTGGAATATTATCCATTAATGAAAAGAAATTATTTACTAAGTTACATAAAGACATGAAAGAAACTTAAATTCATAATGCTTAGTAAAAAAAGCCACAAAAGTTCCAACTCTAGCCAGCTCTCTACAGAAAGTGTAGGTTTTGAATTCACAAATTCAACCAATCATGGATAGAAAATATTTGAAAAAATTATATCTGTACCAAACACATACAAACTTTTTTCTTGTCATTGTTCCCCAAATAATGAATAACAACTAAGCGGGCTTTTTTGTTTGTTTGTTTGATCTTTGAGACAGGATCTCACTATGTAGTTTAGACTGTCCTTGAACTCAGTTTGTAACCCAGTCTGACCTCAAACTCACAGCAATCCTGCCTCAGCCTCGAAAATGCTGGAATTACTGACATGTGCCACCACTCCTGGATAACAGTTATGTATTTATATAGGGCATTCATAGATGTAAGTCTTATAAATAATCTAGAGATGATTGAAAATATAAAGAAATTTATGTATAGAGTGTATGCTAATATCACACACGTTATATTAAAGACTTAAGCTTGCATAGATTTGCTCTCCAAGGAAATCCTGAAATCATTCCCTCATTGATACTGAAGGATGACTGTATGTAACTTTCTTAAAAAGACAAACCTATAGGACAGTAACAAGGTCAGTGAGGAGAGAAGGACAGGTAAGCAACACACAGGGGAGTTTGGGAGGTGTATACCGTAGAATACTGCAATGGTGGATACCTGACGCTAGGCATCTGCAAAAACCAATAGCACACAGAGTAAAACTGACAAGTATACACACTTCAAAAACATAATTTAGGCGGTCTGAGGTACCAAGAAAGCATACGGACTATGCAAAAAGACTCTAGGTGCAGCACAAATATATGAAATATCATTACTGAGGGGGACAAAGGAAATGATACTAAAGTAACTTTGGAAATGAATGGCATCTCCAAGACACAAGACAAAACAACTAGATAATCATTGTACTGCACTGATATGTTCGTTTCCCTGGTGTTTCTGGTTACCAGTTTTGAGGATGCCTTATACGTATGTGGGAATGTCGTTATGGGGATCTACATACAAAAGGAAAGGAAACTCGGATGATCCAGAATGGATGAGTTGAAGCTGTCAGCAAAAACTCACTTAGTTTAAAATAGAGATGACTGCATACAGGGTTATGGTACTTATAGATAGGTATACACACTGTGTTAGTATATGCGAATACACTTACTTCTTCTGTCAGTTAAGGAGATCTGGAGTCAATAATATCCCAGTGGCAACAAGCTGGGTATTATACTTAGTACCAAGGTCTTGGTTTCCAATACCATTCTCCAATAAAAAAATCCTCAAATTTATTAAAGCAATACCTAATTCTAGGATGAAGGTAAAAAATACACAAGATGAGCCAGGAACATCTTGCAGTGTTACAAAATAAGGAAGTGTGAGTGTGTAAAGACAATATTGCATTGCTGGAGATACATTAATGGGGCACAGAAGCTACATGACAGTGTCCAACTGTCAAAGGTGAAACAATTAGAACAAAAATAGAAATGGATGGCATTAGGTCCTGTTCTAAAATACAAAACAAATATCCATGAATGCATACTTATTATAGTCATTCAGAATTTTTTAAAAATAAAATCAGACTAGGGATTTAGCTCAGCGGTATAAGTGCCTGCCTGGTAAGCATGAGGTCGCGAGTTCAATCCTGGGTACAAAGTAATAATAATAATAATAATAATAATAATAATAATAATAATTAAATTAAACTAAAACAGAAAAAGGATAGAAATGATACATAATTTTTTAAAAGGAAGGAATTAACAACTAGTTAATATAAATGCATACTTATACAAGTATGTAAATGATTATATTAATAAATACAAGAGAGGGATCAAATCACTCATGCAGAAGAATTTCAAAAAATTTACGTAGCTATTACATGGTCAGGGAGGCAGCTCATGACACCTCCTTAGGTGTGGGCTGCACATGGTGAAAGCCAGCCAAAGGGAACAATATGGGGGAAAATGGAGTGAGAGGAGTAACTTTGCCATGGAGAAATGTGACAAATTGCCTCAGTCAGGTGACCAAGGTCAATATCAGCCATAAAAAATCACACTGATGTACATATGATTATGATAGGTGATTAAATTGTACTTTACCTTATTATCTTCTCCAAAATTCATACGTTCAATCTCCTTAATAGAGAACCAGACAAATTCCAATGGCAATACATCATACAGTATGTCAATATTCTTCAAAACTGTCAAGTATTAAGAGGATTCTAAGGAGACATAATAAATAAATGTAATATGATATTCTGGGTGGGATCCAGAATGCAAAGTAAAAACTAAGGAGATCTTATTTTAGTTAATAATGTAACAATATTGTTTCACTAATTTTCTTAGTACTAGATCTATATAAGATGTTAGTAACAGAGGGAACAGTGCCTGTGTGTGCATCAGAGCATGTGTGTGCATGTGCGTGTGTGTCTGTGTACTATCTGATCAGTGATTGTGTCGATGAAAAATTGTTCTAAAAAGTAAAAAAAAAGTTAAAAGCAAAGTTTCATAACTTGTGAAGTCCAGACGTAGGGCCCAACCCTGAGACATTCAGCCTATAAGAACAGGATGCTTCTATTATATAGATGTTGTCCTGCCTTTTGCTATTAGTGGTCAGCATTGCCTTGGGATGAGCTGGGGAGCTGTCACATAAGTCACTCAGCAACTCTCTTTACGACCTGGACAATTCAGCCTGTCCCTTCTGTGTCTCTGAATGGTTAACACTGCTCATGAGCAGGCGTGGGGCTGAGAGGAGGGTGGAGAGCTAGGCTTACCTCCCAAGGAGTTTATGGAAGCCCAGGACCCCACACCATATACAACTTAATCCTCATGTTTATGTCTGGGAATATATTACATACCATCTGCCTAACCATTTGCTGTGTTATAAATTAAGGCGACATCAACAATGCTATAACACCAAGAAGCTCTCTGCTGTCTTCCATTTTGATATCAAATGGGCTTTGTTACCAAACTCTTCTTACAAACATGAAAAGAACAGTTGCAAGCCTTCTGGAGGAGCAGATGGTCTCGGAGGCTTCCCAGGGCAAGCTCTGTGTAAAAGTTACAGGGTTTACGTTTTCTTTGCTGCAGAGTCAGCCTTGTTATGGTTGCTGTTGGAGAGAACAAATGGTCTGTGGATTCATCTGAATGCAGGCTTCGTGAACTTGTGCAGGTGAGTTAACATCTTGGAACCTCAGCTTTCTTCCCTGTCAAGTGGGAATCACAGCACCAATCTCACAGAATTGTTACGAGCTTCATCAGAAAACTCCGTATTTCTCCAACTATTCTTGAATCACAGAAAGAAACCGAGTTCATGCTGTGCACATGTGTTTGTACATGCACTCGTATGGAATTAACTCATGCTTATTAAATACAAGGGATCCTTGGACAGATTGTTCACTTTGATATTTTCTGCTTTTATATCATTTATCCTAGTGTGTCCTTTTCTACTTCACGGGCAATTCAGTAAATTCATTTTCTACCTATTAAAGTTTTACAATCTCCAGATTAAGAAAACACCAAGACAGTTTGTTTAAACACATAAAAACAAGTTCAGCACATGAAAGATATGCATGAAATGCTTGATGCAAGTATTAATGTTTTTAACATTATTAACCATGGCAAAGTGATGTGAACAGTTGAAGTACCAAACATCATCACCATTTTTCCTCCATTTCACAAATACAGCCAATGGGCCAGTTCTTTCCTAACCCTGAAAAGCATCTATTGACAAAAGCAGGAGCATTTCAGAAATTCAAGTTCAGACCAACATACTTAAGGAAGCTCAGATTCTTACTCACAAAGGAGTTTCTCTCCTTCTTTACCTCCTTCTGCTTCTTGCAAAATTGGCTTTTTTCTCTTCTCGCTTCTTTCCTGCAGTTGCTGAGTCCTGTTGGGAATGTGGCCCTGTGTCCCAACAGGAACCTGAGCATGAACGGGGAGCCAGGTTGGGTTCCTTCCTTTCCCAAGGATCACTTCCTATTCCTTCACTGTGCTTCCTGGGATCATCCCCCAGGTTCAGAATCCCCAGTGGGACTGAGCACCAGGTTCCCACAGCAGGAACTCGCTCCTTAACTTGTACTGCATTGGATTTCATCCTTTATCATGATCATTTCTATTTCTTACTGGTGCTTCCTGGAATCACATCAAAAATAACACACTTGCACTCAAATTCTAGTCTGAGAGGTAGCTTCTGGGAGAACCCAGACTAAGACAGTCCTCTGTGTGGTCAATATGTCCTTTCAGTACTTCCCAAGTCAGCTACCAGCACTTCCCAAGTCAGCTACCAGCTGTCACAGCAGTGTTGAGCTCTATGCACTTAGCAAAGTTACTGCTACACCTACCCTTGCTGGCTCCAAGGTCAGTGGGAAATAAGTAAAGATGATCCATCTGTCCTCACCCCATTTTCCCTGGTTATTTCCCCTTGCTGTGAGGCAAACCTCCTACCCTACACAGTTCTGCATCCTCAGGGGTTCTCCAATAATGTGAGATGCCTCTCTGCCCTTCTTTCTCATTTGTTTTTCAATTACATATACAAAGTACTCTGATCTTAAATGTGGAATAAATTCATTTGTCTATCTTTCTTAAAATATATATAATATCCAGTGGGTCAGGAAGGCCACTGCCCATGTATCACTCACAGGAGCATCCACAAAACTACATTTTCTTCAGACACAACACATCTTTTATTGAGCTGGTGTCCGTGATAATGATGCAGGTGAGTTTTATCATTCCTTTCACCCTACTAGTAATGAACAAATTCACTGCGTATTACTTTGGACTTGATCTCTGGCAAAACACTACTGGAACAAACAATTTGATTTGTCAACACCTTTACAAGGGCTCCTCAATCAATGTCACAAATCCAAATTTAAACAGCAAAGTACATTTGACTGCAAGACCCTGGACTGATTAGAGCTCCGAGTTCAGAGAATTGCTCCAGACAGGGCAGCAATCAGATTATTAACTCCACTTGAAAATACTCTCTGCTGCCCAGGATTAGCATGCATATTTTGATATAGATCGATAAGCAATCTCCTTTCTATAAGAAATGCCTGCAACATTCATTTGGCTGATCAAAGGTAGATATCAGCTGGCTGTGACAGCTAGCTATTGTTTCCCTTCTTTCTTTACAGAAGAACCTCTATTGAAAAAAATTCTCTGGCTCCTTTTCAGTTAATAGTGGAAGCCAAGAGAAAGCCACAAAATCCCATCTCCTCAACACTGAAACACAATTAGTGCAGAGGGACTTGAGTCTTTTTTGAGCTAACTTAACCCATTTCTACTGCATTCACTTATAAGAAATGGTGAGTCTTTTTCCTCTTTTGCTCATTTCCTTCCATCTCACTTACTTCCCACTACAGAGGCAGCTCCAATTTGGGCTGCTGGAAATATGGCACCCATCATTTGTCATCTGGTGTTTCTCTGGTGAAGTCAAGACTCATGCCTTATGACCTTGTTATTGTCTCAACTAGTTAGCTCAGATCTGCATTCTGGGAAGGGGCATGACTTGTTGCTTTTAAGTTACTTACTCAGGGGCTTGGAATTTAGTTCAGCGGCATAAGTGCCTGCCTTGCAAGCCTGTGGTTGTGAGTTCAAGCTCCAGTAACAAAAACAAAACAAAAAAGTTACTTATTCAACCTCCTTATCCCTCTCTATCCCAGATACTGCCTCAGTATTTTGAAAATTATTTATTATTCATATTCTCTTCCTATTTTATCCATCTCAAGCTCTTTTTCCTCCATGTAAACCTTTCTCCTACAATTCAATATGAAAATCAAATTTACACACCATCTGATTCCTCTCTCTGCCCAAAGATCTTCATAAACAAAAAGCAAAATGTGTTCGTTTATTCTAAAGGTAGATTACTAAGTGACAAAGACAAGAGACAGAATAACTTGCACAGCATAATTCAGTTTTTATTTTAAAATGAAAAATGTTCTTGGATTTATGTGGGTTTATACATAAATCCTAATAAATATGCCTTTATTAGCTCAATGAAAGCATATTCAGTATATATGCATAAATAGATACATGCACATAAAACACACATACACATATCAAGCATACTGCCGGCATGTAGCTAATGTCTATAAAAGGTAAGCAAATGGGAAGTTTTTAATTTTCTTACCTATTTCTTTTTTATCTGAATTCAAATAATCTTTATATTATGTTTTCATTTAAAAAACAACTACTTTAAAAGTGAGAATTAGAGAACATATTCTCACTGTGCATATGTTCTTCATGGTTCTTGAACTTCTTGCCATGAGCATATTATTGTATTTGACTCTGAGTGAAAGGTCCATGAAAGCCACTATGGCACATTAAAAAAAAATTGTTTTATTATAAATAGGATAAAAAAGAAAAAAAACAACCTAAGCAAGCTAGTGTAAGTGATATAGGACTTCAAAACATTACAAAATCAACAATAGTACCATAATGCCCTTTGATGTCTTCTAAATAGCTACAGATAACTTTGAATATAGTAAAAATCAAACAGAACAGAATAGACTAGAAACAATAAAAAGAAGACAATGAATGCAATAAAGGACTTCCAAACAAGCCAATAGTAAACCCAAATTTTTCCATAATATATCATGCTATCTTTGAAATAGCTGCTCCTGCTATTGGATTTAACATAATCAAACAAAACAAACGAGAATAAAACTCAACCCAGCAAAACAATGGAAATGATATAGGACTTCAAAACAAGACCATACCTACCACAGAGATCCTCCTAGAAGCTACAATGCACACTGCTATCCTCTGAACCTACGATCAGTCCCACTGGCCCTAGAAGTGCAATGTCAGTTAAACACCAAAGCACCGCAGGTATCCAATTGCATTTCACCTCCATAGCTATCATCACAGCCTATATTTCTCCGGATAAGCTGGTCGCTTATGGGGGTGGGGGTGGGGGTGGAGGTGGGGGTGGGAGACTGGTACTTCTTGTTTGCCAGCCCGCATGCAGGAAGGGCCTGGGATCTGGCTGTACCAGTCCAGGGGTGGCCCACGGATGGCACTGGTTCCCAGACAGGGCTTGCTTCCTGGTGTGGTGTTGTTCTCTTTCCCCCAGTCCACAAATGGCACTGACTCATGGGGAAAGGCTTGGGTCTGGCTGTTCCCAGTCACAGAGCAGCTGTGCATCACTATGGCACATTTTGATGACTCAGTTCCTGTATGTACACTCTCAGCCTCTTGTCAAGAATATGCCTGCTGCTCAAAACCTACGTGGTGAGTTATGATATGTTCTTCAGGATTATTTGATTTGTTTTAAAGCTGCATTGATCTCAACTGATTGTGGCAGTCTCAATTAGTGAAATTCTGCATTATAGTATTAATTAAAATAAATGCACTTGGAATTGAGACATTTAATGTATGCCCCAAACTACCAAAAGACAGAATAACCAGATAGATAGTTGTTGAATACTATTATAAAATGCTGAAGTCTCCATCCTGAGGACCTAAGTCCATATAAAATTGTTAGTCTTATGTGACAAGATAAAAGCACATGAAAGCAAAGTAAATTGTCCAGTGAACATCAGAACCTAGGAGCTCTACATGCCAGGTCTTGTTTCATGAATACATTGGGTTGTGTGATATCCAATCCTCAAGGATCTTTGAGAAAATGAGAGCTGAGGAAGAGATAGAGAAGGAATGAAGGAAGGTAGGAGAAAGGAAATATTTATCCTTGATAAGTTCACATTGGCTGACTATAACATCAAGCTGTATTATAAATGGGAAAACAATTTAATTACTATCCAATAATCACAAGCTGAATGATATACAGGATTTCCAAATGGTCTGCCCATGAAGTGAAACCCAGGGAGGTAGTTAGTACCTTGATCTTCATCATCCATGACCTTAATTTGTGCAGTTCAGATTTACTTTTGTTATGCTTCTCCCATTCTTGCATTTTGAAAGTTCATTGTTCTGTGTTCTTGGAACCATCAGTCTAGTTGCCTCAACCACCATGAATTTGCAAGGGAAAGTGTTTTAAGGTCTTGCCACCCAGACTGTGGTGAACTAGGAATTCTACTCCATTGGTAATATCAATGTGTCCTTGACAACCATGATGCCAACTGACCTTTCATTCTCTGGTGGCCAAAGTGGCATAGTCCCCGGTGTTGTCCCTAAGAGACAAGAGCCCACAGTTGAAAGAGGTATTGCAAACTTCCTCTGTGATGTTAATTAAGTGTAGCCTTCTTAGTGTTGTGTGGTAACTACTTGCCTGGGCATGTTCCTAGGTACCTTCCCCCTATAGTCTGTTAAATATAATGATTTGGCAATTTTTGTTTTCCTCTTGAGAAAGAAAAATGGTTTTCATTTCTAGTCTCACAATGTAAGACTTCTGCAGTAAGGAAAGTGAATCAAACTTTCTGACGCATCCAGTCTAGCCAAAAAAGACATTATGGTGGGGTTACTAGACAGCCAGAGCTAAATTGGATATCTAATCACTGTTTTTGCCTTGTGTGAATAATGGTGTTGACCACAGAGGATTCAGACAATCTAAGGGCTACTGGATGAAAAATCTGGTTTTTCTCGTTAGTTTACTACATATAAGTCAAACATAAAGTTTGTGAGATGTGCAATGGTGATGAGTCTTGGTGAGACAGGTTTCTCCTTCTGTATTGAAATATTAAATGCAATTCAGAATATTAGATGACGGCAAGAATCAATGAATCAAAAATATCCCCACTGAATGAGACTATTTATTCTCATCAATCGGTCAAGGCGCCAGAAGATAGTTCTTGCTTCGTTTGCTTTTCACTGAGAGACAGTTCCGATGGGACAATAAAAACAGGGTCTCTCCCATCCTACAGTCAACTCCCTGTCTTGTGATGATCCTGAAAGTAAAACTCAAAGTAAAACAGTAAATTTCTATAAATTTTCTAATAAATAAATACCATCCTTATGCTACCTTCTTTGATATGAAAATTTATGGGGATTTGTAAATCAGCCAAATGAAGGTCATTTTGTAGAGTCCTATCACAGTGCCCAAAAGACCTTGCTGAAAGGTATTTGGGGGCATTTTCTATACACTGTCCAGTGTTCAAAATTTCTTAAAATTGTCTCTGCATTAAGAACTAATATGCATATTAATGTTAGGCACTAATAGGTATCCACAAATGATAATTGTTGCTAGTAAGTTATAGCATGTTCTATTAATTTAAAATAATGTGTTTCCCCTAAACCCTGTCTTTATATTCCAGTGGAAGAAGTTAAAAAAAATAACTATATATATAATGTAACATCCTGTGTGTGATACATAAGCAGGATGGACATATGTAATGAACATTATAATCAGGCACAAGAGAAAGAAATTTGTTTGAAATAGTTGAAGAAGACTACATAAAGGAGGTAACAGCTGAATAAGGTTTTAAAGATGACCAGGAGTTAGTCAGGTAGCTGAGGACTGGTAAGCAGTGAAGAACATTCATGCCAAAGAAATACCATAAGGAAATCCATGTAGACAACACACTCAAGATTGTGCACCAGTGTGTAATTCAGTTTGGGGAGCACATAGTGCACCTCGGTAAATGTTCTGTGCATACATGAAAAGTATTTATTTTGTTTTTGGGGGTAGTGTGTTCTATAAATGTCATTTAGATCAAGATAATTCTCTTAAAGTCATTTATATACTCATTAATTTTCTGTTTGTTTTATGAATTATAATTATTAATATGTCCAAACACAATTATAAATTTGCTCATTTCTCCTTTCAGTTGTATCAGTTTTTGCCTCATATATTTTTAACCTGTTCTAATAAACATATAAACATCTAAGTGTGTAAGATTCTCTTGATTAAATTATTCCTTTGTCATAAAATTATCCATTTGTGTAAGTCCTAATTGATATCTTTTTCTTTGTACCCAAAGAAATTTCTTTACAATTTCTTATAGTGCTAATCTTCTGTCACCTGTTGTGTATTAGAAAAATATCTTTACTTCACTTCTTAAATTATGATTTGTGTTTGTTTTTATTTGTTTGTTTGTTTTGAGTACTGGGTCTTGAATCCAGGGCTTTTGAATTGAGCTACGTTATTGGTAACCTCCTCTTTTATTTATTTCTTGAGTCAGGGGTGTTGCTAAATTGCCCGTATTGGGCTTAAACTTGCAATCCTCCTGCCTTGGCCTCTGAGTATTGTATAACAGTGCACAGAAATCCCATATACACACTACACAGTTTTCTTTATTATAAACATCTTACCCTAGCTTTCACGCACATTTGTGAAAAACATTTTTTGTCAGACACAGAATTCTACATTGACAATTTTTCATTCAGTATTTTAAGGACATTTTTTCTTGTCTGCATTGCTTCTGATGACAAATTCATTACTAATCTTTCTCTTGACTGTAATATGACTGCTTTGTCTTTGGAGGCTTTAAGATTTCTATCTTGAAATAGTCTCCATCATGTTTCCTGTTCTTGAGTTTCACTGAGATTCTTGTATCTGTGGTTTTATAGTAACTGTATCTGGAAATGTTTTCTATAATTTTTTCAAATATTTTGTATGTGCTGCCTCCTTTCTCTCCTGTCCTTCCAGGACTCACACTGCACATACATTAGGCCATTTGAAGTTGTCCCCCAGCTTTCTGCTATTATGGTCGCTTTTTAAGTGTTAATTTTTCCTTTTGTGTCATATTGTCAATACTTCCTACTGTTATGTCATCAAGTTGAACAAACTCTTCCTCTATAATATCTAATCTCCTTGTACTTCCTTCAAATGGCTCTTTTGTCTCCTACATCATAGCTTTCATCTCCTGAAGTATGATTTGAGACTCGTTTCTATTTTTCACATCTCTATTTTTTGAATACTGTTGCAATAACCATTTTAATTACTTTATGTGATATACAAACATCTGTGGCAACTTTAGATAAGTTTAAACTAATCGATCTTTTTCTCATTTTGGGTATTATTTTTCTTCATAGTATGCCCGTGATTTTTTAAAAAAAGCTATTGAATACTCACATTGTGCACATTATCATACTAGGGACTGGATGCTTTTTGTATTTCTATAAGCACCTTTTAACTTTGGGATGAAGATAAGGTACCTGAAAATAGTTTACTCTTTTGGGTATTGTATCAAAAGCTGAGATGTTTTATCTGAGGCAGGACCCTTTTGAGAACTCAGCCTAGGACCCCATAAATTATAAGTTTCTTATTCTGTCTGGTGGGAATAGATGCTGTTCCTAGCACTGTGTAAGCTTCTAGGACAGGTTTTTATAAATACTCAGGTAGTTCATTCCTTGAACACAGAGATTTTTTATAAACATGCATTGATCAGTGTTATGTTGAATGTCCAAGGGAGCATCTGCAGATTCCCCGAGTTCCTCTGCTTTGGTACCCTGATCTATACGCAGTAGCCACTTTTGCTTTCCTGCTTCTCAGGTCTGTCTTCTCAACTCAGGGGATTTACTAAATTCTACATATGAGTCACTTTCCCTCCTCAATAATCTGAAACTTTTCTGAAGACAGGAGGCTGAGACACTTGTCAGACTCACTTAATTTGTTTCTCATTTCTCAGGGATTGCTGTTCTGGGTTGCCTGATAGCCAATCTCTTGATTCTTAGTTGTCTCAAGTGGGAGATTACATTCAGTCATTGTTTCTTCATCATAGCTAGAAGCTGAAATGTAAGCCCAGTGGCCATAAGCAAAGGAATTTGATGGAAGGCTTGCTTTTTTGGAAGTTCTCTTTGGTGTAACTGGAAGACCAATTTGAAAGAAGAAAAAGAGGAATAAGTGAAGCGAGAGGGAGAGAAAACTGGTGTACAGCATGCTGTTGGAGCTGTACTAGCAATAGCTCAGAAAATATATTTTGAGCCAAAAGCATAGAAATGAGAGAAAAAAGTGAAGAAAAGTTAGAAAATATGGACATTAAATTCAGAAATGTGTGTCTTAGGAATTCATGAGTTGATAGTGAAATAATTGTTTGTGGTGGTGGTTTGTCACCCAGAGGTGATGTCGTATCAGAAAGTAAAAAACCTGCCTAGATTCTAAAATGAAAAATATTCAGTTCAAAGTGTTCATTACAAGATTTTTGGAACTACACTAGTAAAATCAGAAACAATATTATATAGAGGCTGAAAACATGTATTGCCTCTGTATTGCCAAGGGCCAAAATTCACTGCTCTTATTAGCAGATGCACAAACTTGTGTTGCTGACTGGTGATTTACACTATTGACACTAGCAACTCACGGAGCTGCTGCCAAGATACAAAGGAAGATTCAGATATCTCACTTTTTGCAGAAGTGTCACCAGAAATAGGCCTCTACTTTCTCTTCATTTCCTCATCTAATGATAATGGCAGTCTGGCTGACTCACTTTGGACAACAGGTGGCATGGATAGACTTCAGGGACCCTAAGTCCTAAGAGGACTGAAAATATAGACGGATGAGTGTCTGAGAGTCTAAAGTACATATTTGGCATAGGGAGGGGGAAAGGAATTGGACTGAGCTCACAGCTTCCGATTGTGCAGGAGAAGGATATATCATTAGGCCATCCTTGGGGTCTGCCAATCAAACGTATCATGCTTTGTTGGAAATCTAAGATCATCACTTGGATTAAAATAATAAAATTTAGTGTCTGGCCTTGAGAAATGTACTATTCCCCAAGGGTTAAGACCTCTTCATGCACTTTCCTGTCATAACAGCCCCAATCATAGTAATTTAATAATTAGCTCTCCAAGGGGGAGGGTATTTGCCAGGATTGTCCCTCTGTCTTTAGTGTCTAATGGAGCTCATATTCAGTGAACATTTGGTGAATAAATGCATGAACAAGAATTGAATGACTTATTTGAGAGAGTAGATGCACATGTCCAACAAGTAAAATGCAACTCAAGTATGAGCTCAGGCCAGACAAGGTTGCTGACCTCGAAATGCAGGAATGTGGTGATCTGGGGAATCCAAGACAGCTGGTGGAAGGCATCTTCATTTGGGGCTGGACTGCAGCTGCTTTGGGGGACTCTCACAGTGAAGAGACTGTAAAGTGGCCACCAGGACTCTTAGTGTGCCAGGTTCTCTGTTTTTTCATCTTACATCTAGAAGGGAAATTTCTGTCTTCTACTGGGAAATATAAGATTTTCTGAGGTGAATGCACTAAGGCTTGAGGTAGACAGGAAGCCTTAAGCATGGAGACAATTATGTAGATATAATAATAAAGATCATTTAAGAACTAATAATAAATGTTTATTTTTAAAGCACTAAAATGCAAAAGCCCTACCTTCTGCTGGAGAAAAAAATAGGCTTAATTAAAAGCAGAACCTTTCTAAAGGGCGATCAGACCTAGTATCCACATAAAACCCCACACTGGGCATAGGAGCCACCAGCAACCCAAAGGCCAATAATAAATGCACCCTGTAAAACCAGAAATAAAATAAGCTCTGTCTAAGACATGAGGCAAAAGGGAGGGCCAGCCCCCACGGCTGTGTAAACGTCCAGGTTTCACCTCATTTAGGCCAATTACCTTGGGAGGAATTAGGAACTGACCTGCAGGTGACCACTTGGGCTCAATGTGTAAACCCTCAGGAGAAAAAGTTCATACAAGACATGAAGTCTTGAGGTGTGATAAGACTGGAGGCAGGAGTAACAGGCAACATTCTGCCCTCACCTTCCCAAGAGAGGTAAGGTGGCTTTTCTGACTCGCTGATGACCTCAATAATTCTGTTCCACTGGCAGAACCACTTTGGTCAAAACCCAACTACTGGATTTAAAGTTTTTGAGCCCTGGCTAGAGGCAGCATGGGAAGGCACAGTGAACACTGCCACCAGAGGCACAAGAGGACAAAGGAATGGAAATCACCAGTACTTAATATGTGGTCTGGGAGCAAGAGTCACAGCCTCATCTGGGAGCTGGGTAGAAACATCTCAATCCCGGCCCCAAATCTGCTGGAGCAGAATTGCATCCTAATCAGATGTCCAGGTGATCCATGGCACATTCAAGAAGAAAAGCATGGGCAATAAGCCTCAGGCTCCAAAAAGCACAGTGTGCTGCAGCAGCCTCAGGACATGGCTCCATGCAACCACACCATGAACACCAGTATTCTTTTTGGAATCTGTAAATGGACATTCTTATCCAAGGTGGCCTCTCTCCCCAGAGGAATGTTACGGGAGGAAAATTAGATGCACCAGTCAGAACATGGCTTCAAAAGTAGGCATAGGAGAGGTTCAAGAAAAAAAAATAGAGTTGTCTCTTCTAAATGGAAAAAGAATTACTGCAAGCAGAGACTCAGGACAACTGCCCAGACTTCAGAAAGCAAATATCCAAAGCAGATGACTTCTTCCGAAGAGACAGCCTAGGAAGGGCTAAAGGTGTTTATCACTGAGCCAGATTTCTCTGGGTTTACCAGTCTGTCACTTGCTGGTTCATGGTTTTTGCCAAGTTCTTTGGCCTAGTTTCCTCTTTTTCAAAATAAGGATGTTATCAGATATTATAATAGCTAAGATATAAAGCATAGATAATGGTGCTTAGTTCAGACCAGTGCTCTAAAAATGACAATCCTCATTATTGTCGTATAGTACTCATGTTTGAGGGAATGGTAATGGGCCAGGGATTTAGCTCAGCAGCATAAGCACTGGCCTGAGAGAATGGTGACAATGCACCTGCAGGAACAATACACTACTTACTCACCTGAAATACATCTGAAGCTTGTAGAGTGCTGCTATTGCTGCCCAAGGAACAGTGAAGATGGCATAGCTCTTCGTGGCAGTCATTGTGGTGGTTGCTGCTGGCACTGCCACTACTGTTAGACTATGACCAGAAATATTCTACCCTCAGATCTTCCTTGAGCACACAAAATTCCCAACAGTACTTGTGCAGATGAGAGGCACAGCAGTACCCAGAAGCCTGCCCTAGGATAAGGTGCTTCTTACATCACCCATACTCACACATATATGATAATCTCAACTCTTTTCTGAGCAGGGATTCCATTTCCTTCCATTAATATTGCCTTCAGCATCTAGTATAGGGCTCAATAGACAATAGATTCTTAATACATTTTGATTAAATAAATGTTGGACAAATTCTTAAACTAGACCTTATTACCAAGTGGAAAATCATGATGCCATTGTTCAAGAGACATAAAAGTGAGTTGGCATTTGACAAAACTGTCATACTTGCTCATGCACAACAGCAGTGACTTTGGGCAAACATCTTATCTGTTCCATTGCATACGTGTATGGATAATAGCATAATATTAATGTTACATCAATAATGTTCACTGCTCCTGACTGAGCACAAAGCCTTTTACTCTGAGATACACTTTTTGTCTCATTTAGACTTCACAGTCCACACTCAGAGTCTCCAAAAGATTCAAGGAAAACTCTTAGCTATAAGCCCCTGTAAAATTGAAAAGAATGTGAAACATTTCCAACATTCAGTGGCACAGGGTAAACATTCCCATTCCAAATAGGAGACACAGAGAAACTGAAAGGAGTAAAACCAAAGCAAAGCATGTTGCTTCACAGGTTGCAATCTATGTAGCTTCTCTCTTCCTTGGATGCCACTTACTTACATCTTTCCCTGGCAGCTCTTCCTTCTTTCTGGCATCTCTCCCATCCTGAGGACTCCACCGCACTTTCCGTTTCACCCACACAGCTTCACATACTGTCCTTTAAGGGGCACACTGCTTGGCCTCCCAGGTCTTCTTTTGAAAACTGGATGGAAGTTTCCATAAATCCATTATTCTTACATCCTGTATGCCTGAAAAACCAGCACCATGAGGTGGATACAATGGTTTCCCACCAGCTTAAGCATTAGCCAGGCTTTTTTGTTCTATGGCTACTTGGCTCGGAGTGCCCAGCTGTTAAGCATGATGAACTAAATCCCAGGGAATCAATTTTCTAGGCAAACCTGTGCCTCTCTTTTCAATTGTACCTTTGAGCCAGTGATGTATGGAGTCCTGCTGTTTTTTGAGATACCCTCAAGCCATCGTTCTTATTGTCCTGAATCTGAGGACTTGATTGCTTTATTCATGCTAACCTTTTAAGCATCAATGTTTTCTTTTTCCTCATCTTTACAAGTTCTTCCTTTTTAGGAAAACTGCAAACTTTTAAAATCATTCCACTCTCCCAGTTACCCCAGAATTCTCATTGTATATCTAGATAAAAGCAGGTAGAAGAACCACAGCAAAACCTGCACATTGGGCTACCTTGAAACCTATTCTACCTCACTTCTCAGTATCTCGGAAACCTATAGCTATCTCACATCTCAGTATCACGGAAAGTCTGAGAATATGGGCAAAATATAGACACATTTTCTGTTAGAATGTAGCACACATGGCCCCTACTTCAATTACCTATGGAGTCCTTGTTTCCAACTTAAACCTCCTGGGTCGGACTTTACTGTTCACATTCTTTTCAGCATCCTCTTCTTCTGAGGTCTAATTTATACTGCACAAGTAGTGCTCACAACATTCCAAGGCTTCTCTAATTTGCATCTCTAAACCTCTCTAAGCTCTTTCTGAAAAACTGTTTCAAAGGTTTCTGAACCATATAGTCAGGCACAGTCAGCAACAACTTCATTCCTTGTACTGATTTTCTGTATCAGTCTCTTTCCCATCACTGAAACCAAATATGGGACACCTGCAATTTAAAGGATTTGAATTTCAGTAGGTTCAGCCTATGATCAGCCAGCTGCAATGCAGAAGCAGCATAGTGGAAGGACCTGGTAGGGGAAACCTGCTTACATCATGGAACCAGAGAAAGTGGGGAGAAACTGGGCCCAAGAACACATTCTTCCAGGTTACAACCTCAGTGATCTACCTTCTCCAACAAGACCTCTTATCTGGAACATGAGAGTTTTAAGGAACATTTTGGATCTAACTAAATCCTAGCACAATAAAAACAATAATTGCTGCCCCAAAGAGCATTGTAGTCTATAATGAATGAGATAAACATAATTAACTATGATAACACCAGGCAGAGCTGGATAAGGCCAACCAGGTTCATCTAAGAGGAAGGGAATTTTAATTAAATCTCTCAATGTCTGATTTGCAAAACAGGGGCTAACATTAAGACTGCAAGTTAGAGGGTAATTCATGTTTTGGTCTGTGGAAAGTGTAGGCAAAAGAACATTTTAGCTAGAATGGAAAGCATAGGCGAAGTTGTGGTGGTATAAAAGTCATCGTCATTGGGTAAGGCTCAGTTTATATCATAGTTCCAAACTTACCTGCTTCAGTTTAAACTTAGTATTTCAGTTTAAGAGTTATAAACCTCATTTATATTGCTTATCTAATATCAATCAAGGATGCTATATTCAGATTTAGTACATTGGGTCATTTCATAATGGAACTTAAAGTGAATCAGTATTTTAATCAAAGTTTACAGTGGAATAGGTTTAATACAGGACACATAAGTTATAGGATTATTTATGAGCCACCAAAAAAGTCAAATGTAGAAGAGTGCAAGCAATCTGTTCACACACTAGAGAGCCAAAAATCTAGCTGAAGACCTAGAGCCCATAGCAATGTCCTGCATGAGTCCACCTGAAGACCTAGAACACACGACAATGTCTCCTGCAAGTCTGTATCAAGGGTCTGCACTGGGAAGGCCCAAAGGTCAGTGGTGGAATCTAGAAAGTCTGCACCAGAAGACTGTGCCAGTAGGCTGAGGGATCTACATTAGAGCTAGGAAGCGATGCTCAAAGTAAGAACTTGAGTTCCCCAAAAAAGAACCATAGTCATCCTCAGCAACAGTGAGGGCCCAAGCTTCTCCAGTGATGAGAACAGCTGAATTCAAATCAATAAAACCAGCATGACGAGTTTCTCCAGGAGATTCAACAGCACACCATCTTCCACGCCAGTTCTCTCTTTATGCTGTTGGCAACATTCCTCAGATGGGCCACCCACACCCAGGACCACGCTGATTCAGTTCAGCTGGGTGTTACAAATTGACCACTAATTAATCTACCACAATGGGGAACCAAGATGCACTTTTGATGTTGGAACAAAACAGAGCAGCAATGGTAGACATTTGTTGTGATGCCATTTTTTTCTTTACCCACAGCAGTCATTACTAACCAGTAGCAGCACTGCTTTATAATCCTTTCAACCCTATCCTTCCTTGCCTACTGATAATGGAGTAGAGCTTACAAAACTGCAACTGATTTGCCTTCCCTGTGACAGAGTATAAGGCACATATATAGACAACTCCAGCAGACAGAGGATGGGTTTGAGTCCCAGTTTCATTACATCCTGATTGTGTGACCCTGGCCTTTTCACCTTTCACTTCTCCACCTGCAGAAATAACGAGAGGAACTAATTGTTTTTGGATGCCATGTCAGAGGCCATATTATATGTCCACTTAACCTCATTTCCTTCTTGTTCTGACTCCATAGTACAGGATCTTCCCCAAGTGGCTGCCGTGCAATTAGGAGGGGACATGTGATTGATTTGGCCACTGAAATGCAGGCAAAAGGGGCATATGCAATATCAGACCTGATCCTCACCACTATGTTCCTCTACAGACTGTAAGTCCTCTCCTCGGAGGACTCCTTGGAGGGGTCCAAGTCCTTAAGACATGGAGGAATAACTTGATGGAGGTATCCAGGGTCCCCAAGTTATTATATGGAAACCTGCCCACCAAACTCTCCATTGCAACTCATGTGAATGAAAATCAGCTTCTGTTTAGTTAAACAAGTGAGTTTTGGAATTTATTATGTGGTTACCTTTTATCTTTCCCAATGAATGCAAATACAAATACATGATTTCATTTAAGTGCCTTAGCAGCCCTCTTAAGAAGGGATCATTCTTCTCCATGTTGTTCTCTCTGGCGACAAAACTGTGCTTCAGGAGGTTAGGTAATTTCATTATGGTCCCAATATGGGAAGGTAAAGGAGTTTGAAAGACCTTTCCCCAGCAAAATCCTCCAAGGTGGAGGAGATTTGCATGGTCTTTGAGTTCCTGGAGGAACACAGATTTATCAGCAAATGAGAAGGAAATGCGAAGAGGCTCTGATTATGGCAGCAATGGCTGAAAGACCTGCCTGGGCAGCTTCACCCTCTGCAGAAGCAGGAGCTCCCATTGTCTCCGTGGCCTATGTACACAGGAACAGAGAGGTGGCTCCCTCTGCTTCCTGGGAGGAAGCACTGCTCCAGGGGGCTTGTACATCTCAAGAGCCCAAGAATTTGGATGAAAAACAGAATGCTGAAGTGGTAAGGGAATAATTATAATAGCATAGCAGTAAATGAGCGTATTTTTAAAATATCAGCCTGATTTACAGATCTCAGCTGTGTAATTATTTCTTTCACAAATTCTACATGTTCCATATATCACAAGAAAACATTAAAGAACGATCTCACCATAAAATACTAAAGACAAAGGTATCTTCTGGAGACAGTTGCTCACCCTTCTCTTGTGCAGCCAGGATTGGAATTTAAATAGGACATAGGTCTAATATGAGAGAGCTTCTTCTCCTCCACCTCTCAGAAGCTGACCCAGCCTGTTCCCCAGGCTGAGGAGACAGGAAGGAGACCCTCAGTCCTTTGCAGCAGCCCTGGATTCTAGTTTTGTTCCCATTTACCAAGATTAATAAACCCTCCATAACAGATGGAACTCTGCAGAAGTACTGTGTGCAAGGAGTCCAGCCCAGCCACCATGTCCCCCAGAAAGTGACTTAGTTCAAAGTAGAGGAAACCTCATATATAGGTTTAAAGATCTTCAAGATGATGCTGGAAGAAGGTTGTTCCCTACTTTAAAGAGTTATAACACCACCCCTCATATATTGATTTCGAGTATCTTGGCATTGTCAACCATAAAGGAAAAGAAAAATGGATTTTCTGCTCAAAACCAGAGAATGTTATTGAACTCCTTTCTGTAATCAATTGATAATGGAGCTTTATTGACCAACTATTATGTGCCCAGTGCTTTTATACACTGGATAATATAAAGGCATGCCCCCTACTTTTATGATGTTTTAAAGTTGGAAGAAAATGTAAAAAATAAATATTAGCCTTCCGTGTTCATTCATTCAACTGTGGAAGACCTGCTAGATGTCACACTTCGTATTAAGCATATAAACAGGTAGATGGATAGTTTTGGATAGATGTAACTAGTGAACATTGTGTTGGTAAATTTTTAGCCACTGATTCACAGGGAAGGAAAAATATTCCAAGTGTGTTATATTCCCTTTTGTGTCAATACTCTCAAAGTGGTCAATTTTAAGGTACCTAAATGACACGATTGAACTTCGGAGTTAGCACGTGAGTGTACAATAGTTTAACTAGCAGATATCAGCCAGTTCTATCACATCACTGACTATAATTAAAAGCCAGATTACAAGGCATGTGCAGGAAATGTTTAGTCCAAGGAAGAAAAAAGAGCAACCCATCTCATTCTGGGAAAGGCTCCTTGAGCAGGAGAGAGGTGCCCGGGACATTCAGAAGGATCAACGTTTGTAGAGAAGAGACAAAGAACATTCAAGGCTAAAGACATTGGCTAAGACAAAAACACAAACGAAGAGTGGAAGGCGGATACATGTGTTCCTCAAAACCAACTGAACTGGGGTGGGAGGGGCTAGACTACTGCAAAATCAGACAGCAGGCTCTTGAATACAAGGCCTTCTTAGCTCATCTTGGCCCGGGAAGCAGTCTGGAATAGCGGAGGAACCCTCAGCATTCTGTGTCAGGGTCACATAAAAACCTGCCCTGGCACCGCAGATGTGTGCCCAATGGTGCAGCCAGTTTCAGGGCAGTTAAAGGCTCATCACCTACTAGTTATACTAACAGCAAATGCTTACTAAGAGCTAACTTTTCCATACTGGAAATGTACCACCTACTAACTTACTAATGAACATACATAACCTAAGGAAGTGGTTGCTACCATTGGGCCCCTTTTATACTTGAAGAAACCAAAACACCAAAATCAGAAAATATTAGGAATGCCCTTATTTCTGTCTGCTTTCTTAATCTATTATTTCTTTTGCTTTGTTTTATTTCTCTTTCTTGTATTAGTTCATTTCCCACTGCTGTAATGTAAACAACTTGAGGCTGGGTGACTTATAAGAAAAGAGCTAATTTTGGCTCCAGGGCTGTCTCTGGTAATGGGATTCTTCCTAGTGCTCCCAGGTGGTACAGTTTATCATGTGGCAAGAGGCAGGAAGTCTAGTTTCTCTTTCGTTTTTTAAACTTTAAAAACAAAACAAAAAAAGAAATGATATAGAATTTCAAAAAATAGTGAGAAATTAATGCTAAACATATTGCATATTGTTATCTTAGAAGTAATTGTTCAGATTACAAGATTTAGGCATAAAAATGATCAAATAATCAAACAGTAAAAGCACAAACTGTTCTTTTTGATGAACTACAGAGATTAGTAACATAGTTACCTATCTTGCATATGTATACATACACACATATACATGTGTGTGTCTCTCTCTCTATATATAAAACCTCTTTTCTTCTTCCTTTTCTCCTATCCCAGTTATTTTTCCCTTTGAGCATTCTCTTTTTCTTTCATTTTCACATGTACATTTTGGATCTTATATCTCTTCCAGTCTTTTTTTACACTAGGGAGTAAATATGATGTTTACACATGTGAGTCTGATTTATTTCACATGAGTACTGTCTCAAGTTGCATCCATTATCTACAAAAGCCTCAGATTTATCCTTCTTTGTAGCTGAGTAATACTCCATTGTATAAAAATACCATGTATTTTTTATTCATTCCGTGCTTGATGGGCATTTGGGTTATTTCTAAGATTTAGCTATTATGAATTGTGCTGCTATAAACATGGGTGCACATGTATCACTGTGGCAAGTTTTCATTTCTTCTGGGAAAATACCTAGAAGGGGAAAGCTGGATTGAATGGGACCTTCAATCTTAATTTTTTGAGGAATCTCTATGCTGATTTCCACAGTGGTTGTACCAGTCTACACTCCCGCCAACAGTGGAGAAGTGTTGCTTTTTCCCCACAGCCATGCCAACATTTGTTATTGGTTGATTTTTTGATAGCAGCCATTCTTTCTGGAGTAAGAAGGAATCTCACTGCCAGTATTCAGTAGTAGGGTCTTCACACTTCTATATTAAATCCTGATCACCTCTTTAAGGCTCCCTTCTAACACCATAGACTGAATTTCTAACCTTCTTAATACTTTATAATAAGGATTAACCTTTATGTAAAGTGCCAAAAGGGACAAACCATATTCAAATCACATCTTTTCTTTTGTTTTTGTTATCTTTCAATTTTTTCTAAAATTTCTCAAAACTGTTACTCAGTAGCTTTAGCAATTATTGATTCATGCCAATCTCTTCTATTTATACTCCTACTCTTTCTCACTCCCCAAATATATTTAAGAAAATCTCATCTATATATTTAACTGCATCTATAAATAACTGTATCACTGAAATATAAGGACTCATCAATCACATTAAATACTTCCTGTTATTGCTTTAAATTAATAGCAATTTTGAATATCATCCAACATCCAGTTATCAAAGTCGCTCAGTTATCTCATAAATGCAACATAAAAGTTAAATAATTGTTTAAATTAGGATTCATATAATATTCATATATTGTATTTGGTTGTTCTTTAAGTGTCTTTCAACTTCCCCCATTTTTATATATAACTTACTCATGGAAGAAACTATATGATGTGTCTTATGATATTTTTCATAATTTAGATTTTACTATTTATGTTCCTATAGTGTTTTTTAACATATTTTCTGCTTCCTACATTTCTGGTAAACTAGTTATTTACAGAAGCTTAGTCCAATAATAATAATATTAATAATAATGTTATTATAATCATGCACCTAAAATTTGATGTCTTTTTTATGATCTTGATACCATTAATAACATTGCTTACAATTATTTTACAAAATAGTAATATTTTAATTTTATCATTCTTTATTCATTCATTGGATTTACAGAAATATTTCATCAAGAAAAACTTTACTGTTATTTTGTTACCTTGATAAATATTTTATAGTTGACATGCAGAATAAATGTTTAGTTCTTTTGCTTTATTTGCTGTTTTTCAAGAGTTTGTGTTCAATCAGTGTCCAAAGATAAACATTGGAGCTTTTATTGTTATTGTTGTTTATAATTTTTTGGATGCTTTTATGTCTATGAACTTGTGTGAAGCATGCATGGTGTGTTTTAATGAGTTGCTTTCATTATGCTTTGCAGGTTACGACTTCCCATGTTTAGTCAGTGAACATAGTCTGAGTTCTTTTGACTTCTGGGTCTTTTTGCCACAACTCTAGGAACCTTTTATCATTTCTGTGCTTCTGAAATAGCAAGATATCCCTCTCTTCCCTTGTACATTCCCCCCTAAACCTGGAAGCAGTCGTTTTTCTTGCAACATTTTTAGACTACATTGTAGGTATTTAAGATGTACAGCAGTGCTTCTTTCTAAGTTAAATAGTGGGGTGAAAACTTTAAGCTGAAATCAGT